>CAUYLG010036295.1:0-12690 GCA_963573385.1 Cacajao melanocephalus
GCAATCTGGGCTCACTACAGCCTCTGCCCCCTGGGTTCAAGTGATTCTCCTGCCTCAGCCTCCCAAGTAGCTGGGATTATAGGCACACGCCACCACGCCTGGCTGATTTAGTATTTTTAGTAGAGATGGGGTTTCACCATGTTGTTCAGGCTCAAACTCCTGACCTCAGGTGATCCACCACCTGCCTTGGCCTCCCAAAGTGCTGGGATTACAGGGGTGAGCCACCGCGCTGGGCCTGGAGGCTTCGTTTTGTATTGTGTACTTTCTAAGCTGGCTTCCCCTTTTCTTTTCTCTCCTGTTTATATCTTTTTGTGCTTTTATCCTACTTTCTAGAAGACGTTCTCAGCCTTATTCCTGCAGCCCTTCTGTCAGATTATTTCCAGGATCACATGTTTAATTTCTGAAAGTTCCCGTGGTTGTTTGATGGCTGTAGAGTCTTCTCTCATCTCCCTAAGGATGTTTTGGAAGTTTCTTCTTCTGCCTGCCTGGTCTTCATGTCTCCCAAGTTGCCTGTTTTCTGTCCACTTGGTCTTTTCCATGGCAGAGGCTTTCTTCAGATGTTAGTGATCCCTGGTTTGAAGACCTGAGGTGGTCCGTGCCTCGGCCTCTCAAAGTGCTGGGATTACAGCCTGGCCCCTTTTTCTTTTTTTAACCCGTTCCCTCTCATGGTGTTTGAGACGGGAGTGAAAGAGTGAATATGCGCTCATTGCTACCACTGTCCAGAAGCTTCTGGCTTCTTCAGAGCCCTGCAGGTGACTCTTGCACATACCCAGCGCTGGGCACCATGGTGCAGATCCTCCCTTCCCTCCAGAATTCTGGTGGTGTTCGTCTTGAGAGGTTAGCCGCTGTTTTCCCCTAAGCCTCCGAACATCTTTGAGTGGTATTTAGGTGCTGCTGGGGCTTCCTGTTCCACTGTAAGTTGTTGGGTCAACACCACTGAGCTGTCCGCAGATGAAGGGGTGAGACTTCCAAACTGCTGTCTAATGGTGTGGGACAGAACCAGCTCCATTTTGAGGGAAACTAAATTGTTTTTTTCCACTTTAATTTTTGCCATGTTGCCTTTTTTTCCTATAACTTCATTTAAACATCTGTTGTTTTTGAGCTCTCTTCTTCAAAACCTGTTTCTAGGAAATAGGACCCGTCTTCACCATACTAAAGTCTAAGCCTTTTCGCTCATATTCTGGAAGGCCATGATCCCTAGAAGTAGAGCACAGGGTGCTAACGGGTGTGCTAAGGGGTGCCCTAAGTGCTGCAGCAGTCCCCTCATCATACTTTAACAACTTATAACCCAGTGGTTTAAACAAACACCCAGGGAAGCTTGTCCCAGCCTGCCCTGTGTGTGCGCCCAGTAAAACCATGAGCAGCAGGAAGAGTCTGGTGGGGAGCCCCTCGCGATACTTGCCATGACCCTGGAGGAGCAGAGCCCAGAGATCATCTTTAGGGACCTCTCCCTCTGGGCTGCACGCATCCGGAGGGCGCATCCCAGAGCCTATCTGTAGAGCCAGCCAGAGAGCAGGGCGATGAGCGATCAGAGACCGGGGTGTGTGCCGCTGGGTCCAGCTTCTGGTCTTGTCTCACAGCAGGGTTGGAGTCCTGGTGCTGGCCATGGTGCAGTCATTGGGCTGGTATCAGTGACAAGTTCTGGAGCGTAGCCAGGAGGAGTGGCCAGTTGACTCTGCCAGCCCCGGATGTGACAGGTACCCAGGAAACCTGCTTCAGAGTGTTTTCTTTAGCACACCCCGTACAGTTAGCATATGGAGCTTCTTGCTGGATTCTGAGGTCACGCCTCAGACCAGATGCAGAGGCCTAGAAGTAACTGGAGCCAGTGCAGAAGGACCCACAGGGAGAGGCCTCTGCCGTGCAGTCCACAGGCCAGAAGAGAGCAGCGGCGGAGCCTTTTTCTGTCCAGAGCCCAGTGGCTGGAGCCCTGCCCTACTGGGCCAGAAGTTTCTAAATGTTTTTAGCAGTGGGACCCGTTGTTCAAATTAAAAAAAATTTTTTTTGAGGTAAACTCTTGTTCAGTCACCCAGGCTGCAGTGTAGTGACACAATCTCAGCTCACTGTAGCTTCAACCTCCTGAGCCCAAGTGATACTCTTACCTCACCCTCCTGAGTAGCTAGGATTACAGGTGTGTGTACAAAATACAAAAACACTCCCAGCTGTTTTTTGTATCTTTCGTAGAGATGGGGTCTTAACATGTTGCCCAGGTTTGGCTTGAACTTCTGCACTCAAGTGATCTTCCCAACTCAGCCTCCCAGAGTGCTGGGATTCCAGTCATGAGTCAGTGTTGCCAGCCCCAAATAAAATCTTGTACATAGCCATATGTGTTAAACAAGTAACAGCAAAACTACTCCCATAAAACTGCCCCTTCCACAGGGGCCGTGAGGCACCTCTGCAAGGCCAGGGCTCCACAAGCTGGAAGCTGCTGGAAACCTGCTGCTCTTCGGGTCAGTGAGGACGGAGAGAGAGCTTGGCACGGCAGACCCAGGGCAGCAAGACCTGCCTCGTGCCAGTGTCAGAGTCTCAAAGACTCTCAGAGCTCATGGCTCCAGCTCCTCCAGCTCAGGACGCAGACCCCGAGGAAGAGGTCCTTCCAGTGTGTCAGCCCTTGCCCTGAGAATTTACCTTTAATTTAATTCTCGACCTATTAACATGGGTATCAAGTTTTTAAGGCCATCTGAGATTAGAAAGAATAGATCAGAAGCAGGAAGAGGGTCTGCTACAGGGAAAAAAGAACTAGAAAGACCAAACAGAAGTCGCAAAGCACAGCTGCCACGGGGCCATGTGACAAATGGCCCGACCAACTCACACGCGCCAGTGGCCCCTGAGGCTGCACTTACAGCAGCACCATGAATCCTTAAGGGAAATAAAGCTCAGCATGTGTCGGAGTTTACGAGGATTAAAACAGGGAGGGAGACTTGGAGGGAAAAGAAAAGGCAATCTAGAAAGCACAAATGATCACTGGTTTGAGTTAGGATTATTTCTAGAGGCGCCTTTCCTGGGAGATTTGCGCTGCTGCTTCGAAGACTCTCGGTCCACCCTGGGGTTCTTGAAACATTCATGCTGAATTTCTTCCAAGTTCTGCTAAGTCCATGCCAGAATGGTCTGTCTAGATGAATGTTTCCTTTGGCTGTGAAGTCTTTAGCATGTTTTTGTTTTTCAACCTGGGTTTACTCACGTTCCAACTGAGGAATGTGTGAGTGATTGTGTGTGTATGTGCACACACGTGTGTTGATAAAAGCTTATGATAAAAGCTCAGCTACAAGAAGTGTGAAGAACTCTGGTCTGAGCCCAGACACCTGTGTTTTATTTATTTTTATTTATTTTTTTGAGATAGAGTCTTGCTCTGTCACCAGGCAGGAGTGCAGTGGCGTGATCTCAGCTCACTGCAACCTCCACCTCCTGGGTTCAAGCAATTCTCCTGCCTCAGCCTCCCGAGTAGCTGGGATTACAGGCACACGCCACCACGCCTGGCTAATTTTTGTATTTTTAGTAGAGACCGGGTTTCACCATGTTGGCCAGGATGGTCTCCATCTCTTGACCTCGTGATCCACCTGCCTCGGCCTCCCAAAGTGCTGGGATTACAGGCATGAGCCACCGCACCCAGCAAAAAACACATTTTAATTAGCCAGGTGTGGTAGGATGCCCCTATAGTCCCAACTACTCAGGAGGCTAAGGCAGGAGGGTCGCTTGAGCCCAAGAGGAGGAGGCTGCAGTGACCTGTGATCTCACTGCTGCCCTGTAGCTTGGGGGACACAGCAAGACCCTGTCCCTAAAACAAAAAGCAAGCCTTCTTGCAGGAGCTAGATTTTGAGCTTAAGAAACAAGCACACACGTTTGCCTGCTGCACACACCCTCCCCCGTCCCTATCTCCGCTCTCTTTCAGCTCACCAAGACTTTGTGTACTTTTTTTTAGCATTTTAACTCTTAAATTCCTTATTTATTCCATCATACAAGTTACATCCTTTTACAAACCACGGTGCTTCCAAAAAAAAAAAGTTGCATCTTTCATTTTTATGAAGTTTTGAATATGAATAAGCCAAATTTTTAGACCACCTACTACTTTTTTTGTTGTTTTTTTGGTAGAGATTAGGTCTCAAGCTCCTGGGCTCAGAGAGCTCTCTGGCCTCGGCCTTTCATAGTGCTGGGATTACAGGCATAAGCCACCATGCCCGGCCTACTTTTTATTTTTAGTTGAAATTTTTATTGAGCTTATGGTCACTCCACTTGTGTCGATGAGAAATCCCAAGGACCCTTTACCCAGTTCCCCGCAATGGTAACTGCAAAACCATAGTACATGGTCACAACCAAGGCTTATCTACTTTTCTTTTTCTGAATTGTGATGGGACACACACTAGCTTTGCTGTTAGTGACGGTACATTTGCGGTGTTTTGCAAACCCTGTCACTTTCTAGTTCCAGAACATGCATTTTTTTTGTTGTTGAAATGGAGTCCCTCTCTTGTCGCCCAGGCTGGAGTGCAGTGGCATGATCTTACTCACTGCAACCTCCACCTCCAGGGTTCAAGCAATTCTCCTGCCTCAGCCTCCCAAGTAGCTGGGACTGTAGGTGTGCGCCACCATACCCAGCTAATTCTGTAACTTTTAGTAGAGACAGGGTTTCATCATGTTGGCCAGGCTGCTCTCAAACTCCTGACCTCAAGTGATCTGCCCGCCTCAGCCTCCCAAAGCACTGGGATTACAGGTGTGAGCCACTGTGCCCGGCCTCATTCCAGAATATTCTTAACCCACAAGGAAGCCCCTGCCCTTGTGAAGCCACGCCCCATCCCTCTTCCATCTTCCCCTCTCCCAGCCTCTGGCAGCTGCTCAGCTGCTTTCTCCCTGAGGTTTTCCTCTTCTGGATGTTTCATAGAAACGGAACCCTGCAGTGTGTCCCTGAGTGATGCCTGCTGTCTCTGACAGCCCCTAGGTGTGTCTGGGTTTAGTCTGTTTAAATGAGGGCTTATTCAGCTCCAGACTTCTGGTACAAACCAGAGGACAGTGAGGGGCTCTCGCACTCAGCACAGCTAACAAACCAGCAGTGCCAGGCTCAGCGGGGAGTTCTTCTGTCTCCAGAGAAAGGCTCAAGAAGAATTTACACTAACTTTAGTGGAGACACTTACATCAGTGCTTTCTGAAAACAAACAAGCAAAAGCAAACAAGGAAATCCAGAGGTGACAGTTAAAAAGGAAAAAAAAAAGCACTGAGTTTATAAAATAAATACAGCAAAGATGTGTTGAGGCCGGCAGTGAATCAGGTCACTGTGACAAAGGCCACACAGCAGGGGCTGCGTGTGAAGCCCACACGGCACCGTCCTTGCATATTGGGAGTAAACCGTGGGATTCCCGGCTCCCGAGATCCTGAGCTGCTTCCCACTGGGAACTGCTCTGAAACGGGCTTTCTCCAGAGGAGGATGATGAGGTCATTTGCTTTGAGGTCCAGTGATTGTCATTGCTTCTGACCTAATAGAAAGTCATCCCTCGCTGATGCCCGGCCCTGCTGGTCTTGAAGCTCCTCGCAGGCATCATCTCATGACACTCCCAGGGTGCGTCCAGAGCTCCAGCAGGCAGGACCAACAGGCAGGACGAGGCCTCTCTGTTTCCAGCCCAGAGAGTAGTCAGCACAGCAACCCCCGAGTCTGCCAACTTTTCTTTCTTTTTTTTTTTTTTTTAATCAGTTTCGCTCTTGTTGCCCAGGCTCGAGTGCAAGGGTGCAATCTCGCCTCCTGGGGTCAAGTGATTCTCATGCCTCAGCCTTCCGAGTAGCTGGGATTACAGGCATGTGCCACCAGGCCCAGCTAATTTTTGTATTTTTAGTAGAGACGGGGTTTCTCTATGTTGGTCAGGCTGGTCTCGGACTCCTGACGTCAAGTGATCTGCCCGCCTCGGCCTCTCACAGTGCTGGGATTACAGGCATGAGCCACCGAGCCCAGCGCTCTTCCTCTCTTAGAGCTCATTTACTGATGTCCCTGTGCACTTTTCATCAGACTATTTCTGCTCTCCCAGCCTCCGAGACCTGGTCTCTGTCCCTACCCCTTCCTGAAGCCCACCTGGGCTGTCTGCAGGCTGGCCTCCACCAGGAGTGAGGGCCTTGCCAGGCAGTGCCAGTCCCCCTTTTGGGGAGAAGCCGCGATGCAACGAGCTTCCATCATGTAAAGTCGGACCCTGGTGTCAGGAGTGCGGCAGCAGCGGGGGCTCAGGAGGGGCTGGGCGGGGCTCACCTTCTGCTTCTTGGGCCGGGCCCTGGTCACACAGGTGCGCTCAAATCAGGAAGCTCCGCCATGCTGGATTTGTGTACTTTTCAAATGTATGTTGTCCTCCAGTAATACAAAATAGAATTTTTCTTTTTATGGGACCAAAGCAGGTGAGGGGCTGGGGACGCAGGATGTTTCCAAGGGAAGCAGGTGGCCAGGGTCCCTCCTTTGTGTGCCTCCTTAGCATTGGGCTGGTCCTGAGCATGCCAAATGGGCAGACGTGGCCTCCACCTGCAGGGAGCTCACGGGCAGCACAGTGGCCCTTCCCAGAGACCGGGCAGGCAGCACGAGTGGGGATGTGAAGGGTGGGCAGCAGCCTGCCAGGTGAGCAAGGCTTGAGGGGGCATGTGTGCTGAGAAGGAACAACTGTTGAGGCCAGGGTGAGGCTGGGCCCTGCCTGCACTTCCCACCGTACTCTGTTCTAGAGGCTTCTAGCAAAGGTTGGTAAATGGGTGGAGGCTCATGTCAGGGGGCAGAGCGAGAGAGACAAGGGAGACCGGGAAGTTTTATGTTCCAGAGATATTGCGAGGTAATAGAAGAGGGAAGGGATGCGGGGTGGCCACCCTCTGCCTGCTCACGAGCACTTCTCCGCCTGCACCGCGCTCCTTCCAGCGCCCACCCTGTCTGGAGATCCCTCGGAAGCTGCACCTCAGTCCTCCCTGTTCTTGCCCTTCCCCTGCAGCACAGTCATCGCCTTCTTTCTCCATCATGCTTGTTGTCCCTGACTTACTATTCAAAAGCTGGCAGCTTCAACTATTCCACAGCGCGTCTGAGCTCTGGGCCAGGACAGTGGGCAGTGTGCGGCAGGACCCGGCTCTTCAGCACCGTGTCGGGGCCCTGGCTAGTGGGCTGAGGGGTGAGGCCTGGGCTGCTTTTCTGTCTACCCCACGCAGCCTCCTGAGTGGGGAGGGCAGGAACCGCTCCACACAGCCAGGTGGCCTCAGCGTCAGCCTCAGCCTCAGCCTCAGCTGGCAGGCTGCTTCCCCAGCCACCCGGCCTCCCCACCCAGCCCTGCTTTACAGAGTGATTGCAGGCAGCTCCCTTTGCTTCCCTGGAGTCCCTGCATCCCCCTGGAATGGGGGCTTAGCCTAGAGCAGCCCTTCCCCAAATCTGTGCCTTTGAACCCCAGGTCCATGGAATGGAAATGGGTATGATGTATAGAAAGGGGGTTCCAGGCCAGGCGTGGTGGCTCAAACCTGTAACCCCAGCACTTTGGGAAGCTGAGAGGGGGATCATGAGGTCAAGAGATTGAGACCATCCTGGCCAACATGGCAAAACCCTATCTCTACTAAAAATACAAAACTTAGCTGAGTGTGATGGTGCATGCCTGTAGTCCCAGCTACTCAGGAGGCTAAGGTGGGAGAATTGCTTGAACCCGGGAGGTGGAGGTGGCAGTGAGCCGAGATCACACCACTGCATTCCAGCCTGGGTGACAGAGTGAGACTCTGTCTCAAAAAAAAAGAAAAGAAAAGAAAAGAAAGGGGATTGCATAGACAAACACGCGAAGCTCAGAGGGAATGCAGTGAATATGAATCCCGGCCATCTGATACCAGCACAGCCCACCTGGGTGCACTCCAGGTGGTCCCTGGGGACTCAGCCCTGGCGCCCCATCCACCCTCCTGGACTGCATCCCACAGCCCTGCTGGCCATCCCGCCCCAGCCTCTCTGATGTGCAGGTGGAGTGGGCAGGTGCTGCAGTCACCCTGAGGCACAGGCATGGCTCCCTTAGATCTGTTGGATCTCACCAGCGTGCTGGGTTCTGCCTGGAAAGTGGCTCAGGCTTCCAGTGCTGCTCTGCTTTAAGCTGGCGAACGCTGTCCAGGGTGGTGCCCAGCCTTCTGGCCTCTGCCATCTGGCCCTCCCCTTTCTCCCATCAGCGGCCCTGTGTCCTCCGGGCATCCACCCTAATGCCACCTCCTCGCCTGACCACCCCTCCCTGCCAGTTGCTCATCTAATATCTTGGTGGCGCCTCCGATATCTCAACCTCGCCTGGTGTTTCCATCCAGCGGCCTGCTCTGGTGCTGCCTGAGAGCCCCGTGCAGCCGGCTCACGATGGCTTCCAGAGCCTGCACCTGTAACTTGGGTGAATATGTGGAGTGAACAACAGAAGGACTGGGGGAGCAGTGAAGAGAGCCCCTCGCTAGGACTCAGTTCTCTCTGTGTCTCTTTTTAGCTCACTCACAGCCGGGCACGGTGGCTCACACCTGTAATCCCAGCACTTTGGGAGGCCAAGGCAGGCAGATCACTTGAGGTCAGAAGTTCTAGTCCAGCCTGGCCAACATGGCGAAACCCTGTCTCTACTAAAAACTACAAAAATTAGCTAGGCTTGAAGGCAGGTGCCTGTAATCCCAGCTACTTGGGAGGCTGAGGCAGGAGAATCCCTTGAACGTGGCGGGGCGGAGGTTGCAGTGAGCCAAGATCACGCCACTGCACTCCAGCCTGGGCGACAGAGTGAGATTCCGTCTCAAAAAAAAAAAAAGCTCACTTTCCCCACTGCCAGGCTGAGAGCTCCTCCAGCTGCACCCTGAGTGGGCTCACACAAGAGAGAACTTTCCAGCAGGGCGCGATGGCTCACACCTGTAATCCCAGCACTTTGGGAGGCCAAGGTGAGTGGCTTACTTGAACCCAGGGGTTCAAGACCAGCCTGGGCAACATGGTGAAACCCAGTGTCTACAACAAAATACAAAAATTAGCCTGGTACGGTTGTGTGCGCCTGTAGTCCCAGCCACTTGGGAAGCTGAGGTCGGAGGTTCGTTTGAGCCAGGGAGATAGAGGTTGCAGTGAGCCGGGATTGCGCCAGGGCACTCCAGCCTGAGTGACAGAGTGAGACCCTGTCTTTTAAAATAATTTATTCAAAAGAGAACTTTGTGACAGCCAGAGTCAGATGGGGGCAGCCCCGTGCCTGGCAGTGTTTCCACCGTGGAGTTGCAGCCAAGTTTGGGAGAACCAGTTGGTCCTCAGAGGACTGAGAGGCAGTGAAGGCAGACACTGGCCCAGGTGGTGGTGACATGCCCACAAGAGCAGCCACCCCCCGCCCTCCTTGCTGCTCTGTCTCTCCATCCTCCATGTCCTGATCGATTGAGACTGGCCCTGGGGCTGAGGTGTGGGACTTGGTGCCCACGGGAGGCGTTGCATACATGTGTTTGTCGGCCCACAGTTAGGGCCCCCTGCTCAGAGCCGCCGGCAGGTGAGAACGTGGGCACCCTGGCGAGGGTGCCTCGCTCAGGGAAGTGCAGGTGGAGGGAGGCCCCACTGCCTGAGTGAGGGCCCTGAGAGTATCTGGACCTGGCAGGTGTGTGACATGGGCGCTGTGACAGGAGCACTGTGCAGAGTGTGCCACAGAGCGTCTAGTGTGACTTTATTCACAGCAGCCCTGAGAGCAAAGCATGGAGCAGGAGATGCGTGGTGACAGCGAGGGACCTGCCGGTGTCCGCTGGGTGACCCACTCAGGGTTCCATGGAGACCGACCAGGAGGGCACAGGCCCAAGACCCCAGATGCAGCAGGGAAGACTGTGGCTTCCAGAAAAGCAGGCAGCGCCAGGCAGTGGGGAGACAGCCAGCCCCTTGGGGCACAGGTCACCCACCAGCACCGCTGGTCACCAGAGGCCCAGGACCCCCAGACAGTGCTGTGCTCGTGGGCACGGAGGCCTGGTCCAGCTGAGGGGTGGGCAGCCCCGGGACAAACTGGAGCTGCCAGTGGACGGCAAACAGGACACTGAAGGGACTTCCTCCTATCCTTTGAAGAGCAGACATGGGACTGGAGATGCTGAGCGTGGACAGAGGCTGCCTGAGGACCAGGGTGGGGCGGCAGCCTTGTGCCACGACCTGGGCAATGGGGATGTCACCTGCCCAGTGGCACATTAGGGAGACAGCTGTGCCTAGAAGAGAGGGCCTTCAGCTGATCTGGGATGGTGAGGGCAGCATGGGCAGGTGCTGGGGCTCCTGGGCTGGCATTCTGTTTCTTGCAGTGCCTGCCACAGTCCTTCACAGCCAGGTCTGCCGTGCCTCTCCCTGAATTCCTCCACCCTCTGTTCACCTGGGCCATCCCTGCCCTTCTTGGTCTTCTGCTGGAGTCCAGGCTGGTATCTGCTGGGCTGTCCCTCAGTCTGGCCCACCTAACGTCCTAGGAACAAATGGCCCTCTGTCCTGTGAGACTGGTGCTAGGGGCAGGACATGGTCTCTCTGCCTGCTACGGGACTCACACTGGCTGCTGCATGCTACACGCTGCCACTGACATGTCCCCAGTTCCAGAAGCCTCCCGTCCCTCCTCTTGTCACCCAACTCCTGCCTTCCCTGAAAGTCCCTTCCTGCTTCCAGCCCTCCGGGGTCAGCTTGATCAGCGTCCATTCCAGCCCCAACGACCAGATGCTGTGGGTGCTGGACAGCAGGTGGAACGTGCACGTGCGGACTGGGATCACCGAGGAGATGCCTGTGGGGACCGCCTGGGAGCATGTGCCAGGTAAGAGCCCGCAGACGGGGCCTGCAGTGCCAGCCAGCCAGGGCTGGCATCACTGGGGGCTGCTGGCGCTCCCTCCAGGCCACTGTCTGTGAGGCAGCCCGGTCTCCACCACGCTGCAGCCCTTGCGCTGGGGCTGTGCTGTGCTGCCTCTCCCTGGGGCAGGGGACAAGCCTCAGTCATGTTCCTTCTTGGGGGAACCCAGACCATCCCGTTGGTGCTTTTGTGGGAGGGTGTTTTGCACACTGCCCAGGCTCTTCTGTCCTTTGGCTTCCGGCTCTCAGGGGCTTTGCTGGCCCTGCCAACTGGGCATTCTTTCCCTCAGCTCCTGCCCCAAGCCCAGCCCAGCATGGGCACTCCATCCCTGCAGGGACCGTGGAGGAGGAGGGCAGTGTCACGAGAGTGGGCTTGGGAAGCGCTGGCCCATCCTGTCCACCACAGGGGCTCAGAGGGGCCCTGTCTGCCCGCAGGGTTGCAGGCATGCCAGCTGGCGCTGAGCACCAGGACTGTGTGGGCCCGCTGTCCAAACGGAGACCTCGCCCGGCGGTACGGCGTCACAGACAAAAACCCCGCTGGAGACTACTGGAAGAAAATTCCCGGCAGTGTGTCATGTTTTACAGGCAGGTGCCAGGGAGCGGTGGGCTCAAGGTGTTGTTCCTTTGGGGTGCCCAGGGCTCCTGTGGACCATGTCGGGTGGCTCTCAAAGAAGCCGCTCCCTCTGGGCTCCACTCCCCCAGAGCAAGAACTCAGGGCAAAGGCTTCCCTGCAGGAGCCTGTCCCAGGGAGGGAAGGGGTGTGGACCCCTGGGCTCTGCCAGAGTCTCCTGGGGCAAGGACAAGGTGCTGTGACACCCACTTGACAGTTGAGGGCAGGAAGTCCACATGGGGATGGTGGCTTGTCCAGGGCTCCCCACTTAGAATGTTGCAAGTCCAGGCCTGCACCCAGGCTCCTGTCTCCATCTGTGCCCACCCCACAAGCTGTGTGATTGACAAGTATGTGATTGGCTGTTGTCCCTGTAGTGACTGCGTCAGATGAGCTGTGGGCTGTGGGCCCGCCCGGCTACCTCCTCCAACGGCTGACAAAGATGTTCAGCCACTCACACGACGCCCAGAAGAGCAGCCAGGCCGCCGTGCCCCACCCCGAGGACCTGGAGGACGAGTGGGAGGTCATCTGAAGGAGCCCTGGCAGAGTGAGCGGAGGGTCCAGGCGTCCGTGGTGGGCACAGTGGCTTCGGAGTCACTCCCTGGTGGACATGCTGCTTCGAAACTTGTCCGGGCACCTCTGGCCAGGTTGGACCCACACACTTTCATCCATGTTGGTTTCTGTCTCATTCCAGAACCCAAAGCCTCCACCCATGGCTGGAGCGACTGCTGCAGCGGTGGCGCCTCTGAGCTCTGGACAGTGGCGGCTGCCCGGCCGCATGTATCCCATGACCCATGTGCTGCCGTCCTGGTCTCGCCCACAGATAGCTCCAGTTTCTGTTGGTGGGAGTGGTCTCCGGAGGCCTCGCAGAGCCAGGGGCAGCGGGCAGACCTATGAGCCCCGCGGGCAGCTGGGTTGGCCCAGGGACTGTTTCCACAATAGTAGCCCCAGGGCCAGATGGAGCCAAAGGTCAGCGCTCTGCAGCACAGGATGTGCTCGGCGATGGCTTTGTCCCATCATGACGAGGTCCCCCCAGAGACAAAGCCGCAGAGCACATTCCACGCCAGACGCTCTGGCTGGGAAGCCAAGGCCAGACCTGAGAGCACCGGCCATGCCAGGAGAGGACACACGCACACCACACCACACCACACAACACCATACCACACAACACCACACAACACAACACCACACCACACCACACACCACCACACCACACCACACAACACAACACACCTCAACACGCAGCCAACAACAAACTACCGAGACCACACAACACCTGACAAAAAAAAGGACCAGGCGTCCAAAACCAACCTCGACGTGAGCACGTGAGGCCCTGCCACGG
>CAUYLG010036296.1:0-73435 GCA_963573385.1 Cacajao melanocephalus
GAGATCAGGGGAAAAAGAGATACAGAAGAGATTAAAAAACACACGCAATTTGACCCAGCAATCCCATTACTGGGTATATATCCAAAGCATTATAAATCCTTCTACTATAAGGACACATGCACAAGAATGTTCATCACAGCCCTGTGTACAATAGCAAAGACCTGGAACCAACCCAAATGCCCATCAATGATAGACTGGACAGGGAAAATGTGGCACATATACACCATGGAATATTATGCAGCCATCAAAAACGATGAGTTTGTGTCCTTTGTAGGGACATGGATGAACCTGGAAACCATCATTCTCAGCAAACTGACACAAGAACAGAAAATCAAACACCGCATGTTCTCACTCATAGGCGGATGTTGAACAATGAGAACACATGGACACAGTGGGGGGAGCATTACACACTGAGGTCTGCTGAGGGGAAATAGGGGAGGGACAGCGGGGGGTGGGGAGTTGGGGAGAGATAGCATGGGAAGAAATGCCAGATATAGGTGAGGGGGAGGAAGGCAGCAAATCACACTTTCATGTGTGTACCTATGCAACAATCTTGCATGTTCTTCACATGTACCCCAAAACCTAAAATGCAATAAACACACACACACACACACACACACACACATACACACAAGAAGCTCAAAAACAAAGCAGCCTTGGGATGATTTCGTGTGGAAATCTACAAGATCCCCAGGGTAAATATTTTCAAGTAGAGGAGACAGATTATAAACAAGCAATAATAATAATAGTTACTAGTGGGGTACATATTAGGAAGGAATTAGAATGCTGTAATAGAGAATAAAGGAATGTCAATTTTAATAATAACATAATAATGACAACTAAGGGAGCTTAGATTTTATTCTAAGTACAATGGGAATTCACTGAAAGGTTTTACACAGTGGAAGTGACCTGATTGCATTTTTAAACATCATGGGCTGAGCAGCCCAAATGGTCCTATTAAAAAGTAAGTCACATCAAGTCACTAAAACATTCTAATACCTTTCCTTGTCCCCCACCAACCCAAAACAAAGCCAAAGTCTTCATCATAGTCTACAAGGCCCTACATAATCTGACCTCCATCACCTACCATTCTCCACTGCCCTCCTTCTTCTGTTCCAGCCACAACGGAACAGAACAGCTATTCCTCAAATAAGCCAAACATGATCCTGCCTCAGGGCCTTTGCATTTTCTTGTTCCTCTGCTTAGAATACTTGCTCAGATATTAATATACCTGCCCTCTAATGTCCTTTGGGTTTCTGTTTCAATGAAAGCTAATCAGAGATAGCACCTTTGATAGCCCTATATAATACAACAGCCAGAAGTCCCTAACTTCTCTATTGCTTCCTATTTCCTTCACCCTGCTCTAATTTTCTGTATCACACATATTGCCATCTCATATATTTCATATTATTTGTTTATTGTCCCACTGTATGTAAGACCCAAGGACTGGTTCTTTTTTTTTTTTTTTTTTTCCCACTGCTATATCCCAAGATCTTAAAACAAATCTGGCATGTGGTAAGTGTACAATAAATATTTGTTGAATTGATTAATGGACAAAAATGAATGAATAATGAATGACTTATCTGGGAGAAATACAGAAAGAGGAAGATCAGATGGGAGAGTATTGAAGTCTAGTGTTATAGTATCTTGGACTAGGCTAGAGCCAACAGAAATGAAAATAAATTATTTTGTTTGAGATATATTTTTGGAAGGAGGATGAACAGAATATGCCGGTGGACTGGAATATGGAAGAGGGGAGCTGTGGTAAACAGCCTGCAAAATGGCCCCAGTGCTCTTGCCTTTGGTATTTGTGCCTTTGTGTGGTCCCCTCCCACACTGAATGGTACAGATCTGGGTAATCAGTATATATTGCGGAAGTGATCGTGTGTGACCACAGTGAGGTCATAAATGGCATGGACACTTGTACCCTGCTCTCTTGGTCTGCTCATTCTGGGAGAGGCCAGCCTCCATGTCATGAGGACACTCAAGAAGCCCCGTGAAGAGGAAGGAAGACCTGCCAACAACAGCCAGCACCACCTTGCCAGCCAAGGGACTGCGCATCTCACAATGGATCCTCCGGCACCCGCCAAGCCTTCATATGACCAAAGCAATACCAACATGTAACTGTGCCCTCACGTGAGTTCCCAAGCCAGAATACCCATCTCCTGTCTCACAGAAACTGTAAGAGAGAGATAATAAATATATGTGCTCACACACATTACTATCTAATTTTCCACATTATATTTCCCCACTGTATATAAGACCCAAGGATTGCTTTGTTTTGTTTTTCACTGCTATACCCAAAGAACCTAGAACAAATCTGGCATGTGGTAAGTGTACAATGAATATCTATTGAATTAATTAATGGGAAAAAAAGAATGAATGATGAATGCCTGCTCTGGGAAAAATACCTTGAAGAGTGACAAGAGCAGAAGGAGGAGGATGAGATGGGAGACTAACAGCCAGCACCACCTTGCCAGCCAAGTGACTGAGCCATCTTGCAGTGGATCCTCTAGCTCCCATCGAGCCCCAACTGAGTCACTAAGTTTCATGGTAATTTCTTACACTGCAATAAGTAACTAATATAGAAGCAGTGAGAAAAGGAATCAAGAATCATCTCGGCTTTCTACCTTTAATAACTTAATGGATAGTGGTGCTATTAATCAAGTCAGGAAAGAGAAAGGACAATAATTACACCCATATTATTATCCAAAGCCATGATAAATTATTTTCCATATGCTCTGCTAAAATTTATGTAGTCATTCAACTCACTTTATTGAGTATCTACCACGAAACAGGTAATATGGAAGAACCTTCTGATATAGAACTGAATATAATTTAGTGACTGCCTTCAAGTAACAAGTCTGGAGAATCAAGAATCTGAAAAACATTTGTAAGTTTGGTTCAAAATTTTCTCTCTATTGAGCCATTTAAGGGGAAAACTATGAAGATTATAGAGCAGTGACATACTGGGTTAGCAGTTCGTAAAAACTTACGATGTCCTTCCATTGCACAGAGTTAATGCTGAGGAGCAGCTGCCCAGCCAGGGGCTACATTTTCCAAACCACCCTTATATCTAGGTGTGGCCACATGATACATTTGGATAATGGGCGGTAAACTAGTATGAGAATGAGAACAGAAGTAACGTGTGAGGATGTCAGAAAGCAGAGATAACATCTCTACACTGCTTATTTCTCTTTCTACAGATTAAATGCAGGTAATCATGTGGCTGAGGGTACCAGAAAGCAGAGATATTCTATACTGCTTATTTCTCTTTCTACAGATTCAGTATAGGTAATCATGTGGCTCCAGGAAATGCTACAATTACAAGAGGGAAGAAACTTGGGTCCCCAACCCACTTGGTAGACAAGAGTCTTTGCCCCCCAGGGACATACTGATTAGACAACTGTGTGAGTGAGAAAAAACATTCTATTGTTTTTAAGGCAATCAAAATTGCCTACATTTCAGGTTTATTTGTTACAACTACCCATATTTTCTCAAGTGGTAGCAGAAGAAACGTAAACGATACTTTCATGCTAAATAAAAAATGTCAAATACAAAATTATTTTACACTATTACAATATAAAATTAGGTACACTTTGGGCAAAGGACTTAGAAAAATACGGAAATAAAAATGTAAAGTTTGTTAAGTAGGAGAGATTATAGATAAATTTTTATCTTATTAAATTTGTTATTTTTAAAAAGGTAATTTATATTCTGTTTAAGAAGGTTAAAGTGAGTAATTACAATTGAATAAAATTTCAACCTGAAATATTTTAGTTATAATTGGAGAATTAACAGAAGATCGAATTCTAGATATCTGGAAATTTTCCCTATGTGAGATGCTCACTAACCCATCGATACTAGAGAGAAGACGTATTGCTGGACATTGTCCTATCATCTGAGGGATAAGTACTGGAGGAGATGTGACAGAGTGGGTGATGGGGTTTCCAAGGTAAGACATGGAAAATTGTGAAGATATGTGTGTCCCATATGGACACTCACCAAGGTGACCTGGGCAGAGGAGGATTTTAATAATACGATGACCAGTCCTGTGGGTGTCAATGAGTGTCTTTCCCTCAGCCACTCCTGTCACTGTCCAACGGGCTCATGAGCAAAGTGGCTGATACGGTTTAGTTGTTTGTCTCCTCCAAATCTCATGTTGAAATGTAATCCCTAGTGTTAGAGGTGGGGCCCAGTGGGAGGTGTTTAGATCATGGAGTGAATCCCTCTTGAATGGTTTAGCACCATGCCCTTGGTGGTAAGTGTGTTCTCACTCTGAATTCACATGAGATCTGCTTGTTTTAAAGTATGTGGCACCTTCTCCCTTGTTCTCTTGCTCCCACTCTTGCTATGTGGTGTGCCTGCTCCCACTTTCTTGTCCGCCATGAGTGAAAGGTCCTGAGGCCTCACCAGAAGCCAAGCAGATGCCAGTACCAGGCTTGTACAGTCTTCAGAACCATGAGCTAACTAAACCTCTTTTATTTGTAAATTACCCAGCCTCAGGTGTTTCTTTACAGCAATGCAAGAATGGTCTAATACCAATGCCACGGTGGTTATGCATGGGCTCGACAACATGGACTTTCACCCACCAAGGCTGACCTGGCTATGGCCACTGCCAATACTGAGTCTCCTTATGGTACCATTCCCCAAATGATGAGCCAGCTACCTGGTGGCAGATTGGGTAATTTGGGCCACTTCCATCATGGAAGGTGCCGCACTTTGTACTCTACTAGAATAGACACAAACAAGAGGAGATATGAAGACAGATGCAAAGACTGGAGTGAGGCAGCCACAAGTCCAGGAAGCCAGGGAATGCATTCTGCCACCAGAAGCTGGAAGAGGCAGGGAACAGACTCTCCCTGGAGCATCTATGAAGTATGGCTGTGCCAACACCTTGATTTTGACTTCTGGCCTCTAAAACTGTGAAAGAACAAGTTTCTGTGGTTTTAAACCATCAAATATGTGGTAATTTGTTACTGGAGTCCTAGAAAATGAATACAAAATTTGTAACCTAATACAAAGTTTGCATTAGCTTCGTAAGGCTGGTATAACAAATTGCCATAAACTTGGTGACTAAAAGCAACTAAAATTTATTCCTTCCTAGTTCTGGAGGCCAGAAGCCCAAAAGCAAGGTGTCAGCAGGGGCCTGCCTCGTTGGATCACTCTAGGGGAGGATCCTCCCCTGCCTCTCCCAGTCTCTGGTGGCTCCACATATTTCTGAGCTTGTGTCACGTCACTTCAGTCTCTGCCTCTGTCTTCACATCACTTTCTTGTGCTCACCCTTTCTCTTCCAATTAGTCCAGGATAAATGTCATCAGAAAAGGTATGGCTTTCAAAATCTAGTCATTGGTAAAAAATAAATGTATAACTTTTGGAAGCCCTTTTATATAAAGAAAAAGCATTCAACTTGAAGTTAAAAGGCACAGGCATGGCTGGGCGCAGTGGCTCGCGCGTGTAACCCCAGCACTTTGGGAGTCCAACGCAGGCAGATCACGAGATCAGAAGTTTGAGACCAGCCTGAACAACATGGTGAAAATCTGTCTCTACTAAAAATATTATAAAAATTAGCCAGGTGTGGCGGTATGTTCCTGTAGTCCCAAATACTCAGAAGGCTAAGGCAGGACAATCACTTGAACCCGGGAGGCGGAGGTTGTAGTGAGCCAAGATCGTGCCACTGCACTCTAGTCTGGGCAATACAGCAAGACTCCATCTTAAAGAAAAAAAAAAAGTAAAAAAAAAAGGCCTAGGTATGAGTCTTGGCTCTACCACCTGACAAAGTCAAACATTTTACTTCTGAGGCTCCATGTCTTTATCTGAAAAGCTAAGAAAGAGGAGGTTGTTAAAATCCACCGAAGATCAGATTCTACCAACAAAAACTCTTCGTTAAATTAACCATGACATGAATTATTCTATTGTCTTCCCCAAATCCCACAACCCCCTACAACGTTTAAAATTCACAGCAGATTATCCCTTAAACTACCATTTTACTCTTTGAAAAAGTCCTAGAAATACTACCCTCTGTCAATGCAGCAGACCGCTACCTTGCAAGGAAAAGATGGTCTACTAGCACCATTAGCCTTAATTTTGTTTACAGCATTGAAGCTCGCAACATCTGACTTTCATTCCTGAGTGAAATCCAGACCACAGCCCAGGGAGAACCAGGCCATGGCATTCTGCTGCTCGCTCACTGAACATCCCACACCATAGGCTCTGGCTTTGGCTGGAAGAAGGGCAACCTCACTCAGTTCTCCAGAAGGTGCACTCACCCAAGTGAATGTGACTGCCACTAGGGAGCATTTCCTTCAACTCCCACATGGAAAAGGGGGCAAAGTGGACCCAGGTCCACTGTCACTCACACACATGCACATAAGCAGGCGCACAGATACAGATCCCAGGCTCCACGTCTATCACATATATGAACATTATCACACAGACCCCTGCAGACACATCTGTGAGGCATACGCATTCCCAATCACACAGACAGATGGACTCAGGATGAACCTGTTGCTACCCAGCCGTGACGTAAATGCTTGAGGAAGTGAAGACGTAGTAGAAAGGAGTGTGCAATTATCATTCCCCACAATGCCGCTATTTAAGATCTCGACATGTCTGTCCTTCTAATGGTACCAGTGCCTTCCATCAAGCCTTAAACCTCACCTAGATTATGTCATTGGGCTTTTTCACCTGCAGATGGGCATAGCAGGTGCCAAGGGAATTAATATGCCCTTTTATATGCCTTAGACCACTGTCCCAAGATACATAAAATGTTTTGCTATAAAAGCTATCTCCTAGCACTTTATTCCTTTACATCTTGTGCCATATACAACTATGGTTTTTTTAATGATCTTATTTCTGACAGCTCTTTTTCTTCAGAACATCAACAATTTCTCTTCTAAATTAGATTTCGTATGAGTTCGGTTTCTAATTGGCTTAAATTAAAGTTCTAGAGAGCAGCGAGGTAATATTTAAACCCTCAAGCTAAAATCTCAGAGTAGGTGCAGAATTTTGACTCCAAATCAGTTTTCCCGGTGACATACCACTAATGAAAGCATGATTGCTTTCATGTGTGAACTCTCTCAAATCAGACTTACCCTTTGTGATTCTCCTTTAGCTTTAAATGCCATTTAAGAAAACAAGAGGAAAAAGTAAGCATGACATTCCCCAATACCCTCTGCTCACTGTGTTATAACCCTATCATTCCCAAAGTGAATTGAGAGAGTGAAGAAACAATGAACAGAAACTTCCTTGATGCTTCACAGAGGAAGCATTCTCCAGGACCACATAGTCTCTGCTATGTCCATCTACGAGAGTGCTGTAGCAAGCCATATACACAAAGGTGCCTGTTTCCTGTCTTCTCAGTTGAAAACAAAAACAAGACACTGGAAGGAACCCGAGCCAAGCTGCAATGGATTGCAGAGTGCCAGCCCTTAAGTAGTATTGTGCATGGGTAAACAGGAGGTGGATATGTGCAATTTCAAGAAATAACAAACTCAAGGCACGAATGTGGTTATCCAAACATCAAGGGACTTCTTCATTTGCTTTTGGATAATTGTGCAGTTATATGATTTGTTACATGGAGACCAGATGGGAGCAAGAAAGCTCATCCTCAACTTCCTGTACCTCTGGAAGTCTTTACACACATGCTGAGGGGCTGGAGAGAGAGATGAATGCTCATTAGCACCAACCCAACATGGATTTCACATTCAATTCCTAATATCTGAACAAGTGCAGAAAAGTCACAGGCATCTGGAAGTGTGGTCCAAGTTCTGTTCTAAAACTGGACCCATTTCTCAAGATGTCATTGAGAAGATCAAGAAATCTAATCTTCCTCGGATACAAAATGGAGGTAGTGAAAATTGGAAGTATGTCCTTCCTGGTAATTAGGTAACTTCAGTGCATAGGAAGTGCTCTGAAATCTTTAAGGTATAGAGTCTGACCCACTTGTTGCCATTTTATGAAGGGACCACCCCAACTGGATCCCAGGATACGAAATGCAAGTGTCCAGTGGGTCTACCTAGGTCTGGGTCTAGAAAGCAGAGTTGAGTACCCTGAGGTAAGCTGAGATTTTGGTGTCCAACGGGAAAGAATGTAAGAATTGACTTTGCCACCTACTGCCTGTGTGAGTTTCGGCAAGATCCCAAATCCCCATGTATCTCGGTTTTATTATCTAAAAGACCACATGATGGAGGATAAAAGGAAGTGACACGCAAGCTCCCATTTACAGTGTCTAGTACCCAACAGACTCTCAACACATTTCACTTGTCCTTGAGTCAATCTTTCCATGTCACTGAATATTATTCCACAACATGATTTTTAATGGATATAGTCTTCCATTATTTAAATGTACCATTGTTTATTGACCAACGTAAAAGTGTTCTTTTACCTCAAATTCTTATATGTAAAACAAAAACATGTTTGAAGACTAACCCCACAATGTGGTATAAATTAAACTGGATGTAGGCCAGGCATGGCAACTCACACCTATAATTCCAGCACTTTGAGAGGCCAAAACAGGAGGATGGCTTGAAGCCAGAAGCTCAAGAGCAGCCTGGGCAACACAGCAAGACCTCGTCTCTACAAAAAATAAGATAAATTAGCCGGCCATGGTGGTGTGCACCTGTGGTCCCAGCTTCTTGGGAGGCTGAGGTGTGAGGTTGCATTGAGTCCAGGAGTTTAAGGCTACAGTGAGCTAGGATAACCACTGCACTCCAGCCTGGATGACAGAACGAGACACCGTTTCAAAAAAAAAAAAAAAAAAACCTAACCAAAAACTAAAAACCGGATATAGTTTGCCAATAACTAAGCAGCAAATTAATTGTAACATCTTTACATTTCAATGATGTCTTTCTTTTTCATCATAAACTTGTTCACTAAGAAGCTGCTGAAGTCTATGGTAGTGAGTGACAGGTACAAGTCTGCATCCTTGTCCTGACCTGCATCTTCTTTGACTGTCCCCATCTGTGCCTCCGACTGGCACCGCTCACTTGTATGTACCAAGCTGTCCCGCTAACTGATCAATGTTGTTGAGCTCACTGCACAAAGCTGTTCTTACAAGGTAGACTTCTGCCTGGAATAGTCGCACTTACTTATACCGCTTATATTTCTTACCCCTGATCCATCCAACTAAACACAAGTTCTATTTACTGTCATAGAAACATAGGTCATTTGGAAACACCCCCTTCATTTCTATGGAATGTTCAGACATTTCTGACATTTTGGCTCTGTTGTAGCCTCTTGTTAAATACATCCAGAAAAGAGACAAAGCTTTATGGGGAAGCTATGCGCACACATATGCTATAGAATAAACTATCTAAATGCTTAAAAATATTTTCCATCTGGCACCACACCTTAATAGGTAGACAGAAATTATATATGTGTATATCTGTCTATATAGATATGTATAAATATATATCTCCAAAACAAGAATTCAGTGTCTTATTTACGTATAGGTAGAATATATGTGAATGTTCATATATATTTATAGGTAGAACAAAAAAACCTCAGTCTCTTTAGGGCCATGTGTTTTCGCTGAGTAACTGTCACAATTAATTAAAATATATTTGTATGCATTTTTAGATAAATTCCATCAGACCAGTTTTTGCCTGGCTGGAAAATAATAACTGCCTATTTGCTAAGTGCCCCTGCCCTCATACTATGTTCCAGTGAACTAAAGACCTCTGGCAATCATAGATTTACAGCTCAGCAAGATTAAACAATTTACTGTTATTTATGACAGCCAAGCTGGATCTTCTGTATTATATTCCACATTAGCATCTATCACTTTACATTTGGGAGATCCTGTCCAAAAAAAGATTATGCCTCCTAACCAAACATTCAGCAGGGCTGCAGGAACAGGCCCTCTGACAAACATCCTGCCAAAGTACTTTAAAGCATCGTGAGCTCCCACAGCTGTGCATTTTCAGACGACTCAGCAGATTAGCATGGAGTCTCTTAGCCTCTGCTTGGTCTGTTCCTTTCAGTAATCTCTCACATGGCCCAGTCCATTCGGTTTGAAAATCCTCATGAAATGAGCAGATTAAGACCTGGCTTCAGTAAAGGGCCGTGGGGAGGGCATGAGGGGAGAGGGTTTGCTCTTAACACAGCCTGAGCCTCAAAAAGGTTTCAGATGGAAAAGTATGGCACTGACTCAGTTCATGCTTAACAGGAAACAGGCACAGGCCACACCAAAAAAGTCCTTTATGTTGTATGAACGCCTACGCTGGAGCAGATGCTGCCACCTCATGTACTGGGATAGAGTGTGCATGTGTGTGTGTGTGTGTGTGTGTGAGTGTGTGCTGGGAGGGGGAGGAGATCACACCTTCAGCAGTCACCACCTCAGCCTTGGCTAGCAGCATGGAGAAATGCCAAAAGTCAAGAGGAAGCTGTACCAAAGCAACCGTGATCACCACATCAGCAGGCACCTTCTGATTAGTAAAGCTACTAGGACTAAAAAAACACACATGAACTTGTACTTCTTTTAATCAGAGCAAAATATTTTGGTAATAATTGTCTTATATGAATAAATAAAATAATTCACAATGCTGTGACCCATTAACACATTCAATCCTCCCCACAACCCTGGAAGATGTGTAGACAAATATTGTTACTTTCCTTATTTTTATAAACGAGGAAACAAATCCCAGGAGGCTAGGTGACTTCCCCACAGCAAATAAGTTGCAAATGGTAGTATCATGATTCAAATCCAGAGCGTCTCCTTTTGTCTTCATTATTGTTTTAATGTTGAAGGTAGTGCATATGCATGTATGATCTTTTAAATCCAGAGAGGTACATGGAATAGAAAGGAAAAGGGACTCTCCTTCCCCATTACAAACCCTCTGCCCCCAAGATCTTTCCACTGCTGACTGGAGTATGTTCTTCCTACCTTATGTTCTATGTCTACATTAGACACAGAAAAGCACAATACTCCAGTCATTGCTTTTTCTTCACCAACAGGCTATCATTCACGTGTTTTTCTTACTACGTATAAATGTATATCCTTTATTTTAATGGTGTATATTGTCTGGTTGTGTCATAAATTATGTCCCTGTTCTCTAGTGTTGAACATATAGATTTTTTTTCTGAGTTTTTCCTTAGCAAAATGCTGCAGTGAGTACCCTTGTACATAGAAGTTTGTACATTTGTTCTAGAAAATCTACAGGATCGATTCTTAGGAGATTCCTGGGTTATTAGACAACTACTCTATTAATTTAGATATATACTTCCAAATTGCCTAACCAAAAAGTTGTGTCAATTTAACTTCTATGAACAGTATACAAACATGACAATTTTCCAACACCTACACCAACTCTGGGTAATTTCATCTTTTTTACAAGTTGACGGATTGTTTTAATTTCTATTTCTCTGGTTACCAATAAGGTTAGCCACCTGTTCATGTGTTGTTATTATCGATGATATTTGTATTGAATTGTTTGAATTTTCTTATTGATTTGGAAAACCTTTTTACATATCATAGATATTAAATATTTGTTGTAAAAACTCTCCTTCCAGTATGTGGTGCGTGTTTTGTCAAGTAGAATAAACTCTTGTCCTCTGATTTCAGATTCCTTTCTCTTTCCATTAGAAATCCCTAAATATAAAACTAGATATTGATAGCTAAAAACCAGGACGCTTACTAGAGAAAAACAATACAAAGACAATAATTAAATATTACATTTATACAAAATACCTACTAGTACAAACTTTAAAAGAGAAAATAAAAGTAAAATGCTTCCATGACTTCAGACTAAGAAAAAGAACTTTTGAGTTTGAATGTTCCTGAAATTTTTCTTTTCATACAACTATGGACATGACTCCAAAAGTTGATGTCACTAAAAATGTAAGAGGTGAAAGATATGTAAAATCTCAGAGAAGGTGAATTTTCATTTTAACAAGCCACATCTATATTCTAGATATCCTCTTATTCATAACTAAGAGAGTCAAATCAGATGAAAGAATCTAAAAATTCCCCCTTGACTGTGTAAGTGGAAGTACAGGCACATTGGCCAAATATTGAGTGTTTGTTTGCAAATTAACTCTTAAGGCTATAGGCTGACACAAGCCATTGAAGTCCTAGCTTTTTATGTTTAATTTAAAAATCCCTAAACAATTTATACCAATTTTTCCTGTCCATTATTCTCAAATAATCTTGTTCAAATGCTATTACAGTGCTTGTTCACGCTACTGTCGTCTAACAGAAGATTATCCGGGACCTTAAAACTGAAAGAGTCAGGGTTAAAGACTCCAATACGTATGCTTGGACTTCTCCAAAAGTGGGTTCCAACTTCTTGTCCTCAAGTCTGTATAGAAACTAGCAAACTTCCAGAGTTCACAAAAAGCTCAAAGAGAACAGATGTTTTATACAAAATTCTTAGGGCAAGTTTCATGCATAATGTTGCTGATGTGTTTCTGCCTTTTCAATAAACATCACTATGCTTTATCACAAGATTTAATAAAGCAGCTTAGTTAAAAATGCCATCTGGGTCTCTGGACACATTAAACAAAGCTTAAAATAACCACCCCAGCAACTGGGAGGGCCCAGCTGTTCTCACAACCTCTCCCACTCCTTTTGCTTCCCCATAAAAAGAGTGAATGAAGACCACAGGCTAAAAGTGTCCAGAATGAACTGACACAAACAGGGAGATAGATGGAGCCAAGGGCTATCATAAGTTTGCTGTTGCTCACATGATAGATTTGGCAATTCCACAACTTGAGGATGGGGATTCAGAAAGGGAAGCAGAGAGAGTGAAGAGAGAATTATGGAAGGGCTCACTCAAGTTTTTTAATGTATCACAAACCTGGCCTCCCTCTTGTCGATCATACCAGCCCATTCCATTCACCTATTCTGTAGTGAACTCCAGTCGTAAATACAGAGCAATCACCACCCAGTTCTTTCTCCCTTCTAGAGATGAGATCTTAGCCACCCGGTCCCAGATTCTCAGATCCATTCCAGGAAAGAAGCCCTAGGTACTGAAGCACAGGTTTCCCCCTCTCCCTTCCTTCCTCTACCCTTCCTACTTCTCTCCTTTCCCCAACCACCACCACTTCCCACCTCACTCAACTTCCAAATCTATGTTGCTTGGTTTGGGGGCCACCCCAAGATTTGTTCCCCAGATAGTTCTAATAAATGCCAAACTAAGTATATTCTCATTCTTTAGAGCAAGGAGCTCTTCATGGCCAACTGGAATCAAATACAACCTGTACACGCATCTGTCTGGAGGACACTCCCAAGGCCCTGGTTGAGCCATCCTTCTGAATACCACTGCATTTCAGCTTCCCGCTTTGAAAGAGTTCACAAAGCACTGAGAAATTCTTGAATTCTGTAAGGTGCACTGTGTGTCAATATTATTGTCACTCATCATGTGGCCAATAGAGGCCATGATTAGTCAACAAATAAATTTTCTCTTGGCTAAAAACTTGCAACAAAACTGTAAGTTGTTTACCAGGGGGCCCACTACAGGCTATATTCAATACATACAGTCAAATCATGATTATCTGAGATATATTCAGTTCATCATACACCTTTATATTTCAGTAGAAGTTATTGACATTTCCCAGTGCTATAGATGTTACAAAGTGATTTCATATGCAATGTTTCACTGTCATAATGATTTTTAGATGAGGCAACAAGTGGTTTCTAGATATTTCAAGAGGCTAAAACATCTGCCCTCCAACTTGCATGGGTAAACCAAAAACAAAATTCCAAGGCCCTTCAACCATCTGAATGGACTTTGACTCTTTTGGTCAGTATGTGGCAGAGCTAGGAAAAGAAGGTGGGTCTTCCAGCTGCTGATACAGGGTTTTTTTCTACCATACTTCATTATCTAATGAAGGCTAAAGTCAAAGGAAGGTGTGGTTATCACATGAAAATATCTAGTTTGGATTTCCCAAATGTGTATTTGTAGTATTTGGTAATTTACCTTAATTTAACCTATCGTTCCTTTGGGTTGTAACAGTCCAACTCCATTTTTCAAAACAAAACAAAACAAAATAGATTTTAAATGCTAAATTATAGATCTTCGCTGTCCAGTATGGTAGCTACTAACCACTTGTGGCTATTTGCATTTCTATTTTAATTAATTAAAATTAAGTAAAATGCAAAATTCAGTTCTTCAGTTGCTCTAGCCACACTTCAAGTATTCAATAGTCACATACGGCTAGTGGCTGGGCCAGTGCAGACTGTAGAACAGTTCCATCATCAGAGAAACCTCTACTGAACAGTGCTATTATATAATGTCATCTCCAGAGAAACAAGACTTTAGAAAAAGTCAGAAACGGCCAGGCATGGTGGTGCATGCCTCTAATCCCAGCTACTCAGGAGGCTGAGGTGGGAGAATTGCTGGAACCTGGGAGGTGGAGGTTGCAGTGAGCTGAGATCGTGCAACTGCACTCCGGCCTGGGTGAAAGAGCAAGACTCCGTCTCCAAAAAAAAAGAAAAAGAAAAAGTCAGAAACATCTTGAGACAGGCACAGTGCTGTCATCTGTCCAATATTGAAGTCGTTTAGGAATAAGAAAGATCAGAACAAAGACGAGAAAAAGAGGTTGCCTTAGGTGTACCCACCCAGAAAAGCGCAAAGGCATTTCTATAGACATTGTGTTGCATTTTGGCTCTTAAACTTTTTAAGAGATGTGAATAATTTGATACATAGAAGATACAAAAAGCTGAGGCTCTGAATCAAATAGAAATAGAAAGAGAGCTAATTTGTTACAAACTAAGCTTAACCAGAATTCATTTAAATGATACTATTCACTCTTTTCACATGATCAGTTTTTCTTTTGCTCTATAGAATGACATAGTTTATATCTTTAAAGGGGAATTAAAATATTTCTGGTAATTTTTAAATGTAAGTTCTAATAGCCACATAAAAACTACAGAAACAGATAAAACTATCTTCTCACTTATTCCCTAATCCATTCAAATTAAATATAAATATCCAAGCATCCAGAGTGATACTCAAAAAAGTGAAAGTGAGAAGACAAAATTCATTTGTCACCTGTGGAGGTAGTTAACTCACCAAATCCTCACTCCGAACACCAGTAATTTTTAAAAGACATAAACACATGTTCTGCTTTTCCAGAAAGAACTATATTTCAGGGTAACCAATAACCTAGTTGTGAAGAAAATGGACTGCTTATAGAAAAATTCCAGCTAAAACATGTAGAAAGAATTAGAAAGTCACCATTTGAAACCCCTAATGAAATAATCAACTCAAGTAAGGATCACCCATAAATGCTAAAACAATCAAGTAAATTTTGACACAGAACTAAATATACACATGGTGTAAAGTTTACATCACAGACTACCGGCTTGACCCAATGATGAATATAACGGAGGAGATAGGCAGTGACCACCCTAATCTTTCGATCATCTCAGCATGACTAATAATGGGATGCCAATATGCATTACTATGAAATGTTCTTTAAAAAAAAGTTTAGCCTGAATCTAATTAAACCTTGCAATGGGCTGAACATGTATGTCCTCCCAAAATTCATATGTTGAAATCATAACCCCCAAAGGTGCTGGTATTACAAGATGGGGCCTTTGGGGGTCATTAGGTCATAAGGACAGAGCCCTAATGATTGGAATTAGTGCCCTTATAAAAGAAACCCTAATTCCTTATTTTTTAGAAATCTATACTAAAGAATTTAGGGATAAAATGTCACTTTAGCATAAGCCCCCAAAAAGGTGAACAAAATGAGGAAAAGATTGATTACATTTGGCTGTTTGAAATTCTGAAACATGTCCACCATTCCCTTCACCCAAACCCACCCCTCTTAGAAGTAGTACTTTCAGATAACTTAAGAGTTGATGCTTCTATGTGGATTTTAATTGTAATCTGTCCTTTATAACAACTAGTAGGTTAAATCTGACTCTATTTTAAGCATATGTTAACCTATGCGAATTATCTGCTAAAATAAATTCCACTCTTAGAGTTAATAAAGTGTGTTTGTCATAGAAGAGCCAATGAAATAAGAAGCTGAGGAGCCCTTATGGTAAAGTGAGCCAAGAAATAATAAGACATAATAATTTTCCCATGCAAATCAACAACTGTAGCTTCAAAAATATCCTGACCCACAACAAGTATTGGACAGGCTATGTTTCTCTCACTCCCTAAAAATATTGGCCCAGGAAGGAGTATGAGCGCTACCACAGCTCTCAAGGCTCATTATTCTCCATCACTCCATGGGAACAGCCTTGTCAGACAAAAGTGAAAGACGATTTGTCAACCTCTCTTCAACTGCCTGACTCTAGCCAACCTTCATCAATCCCAAGTGAGGAGCCAGAGAGAAACACAAACCCCATCTCTCCAGCATCATTTTTGACTCTGCTGGAGTCAAAAATCACAATTCCACCACCCACCCCAACACCACCGGCCTGTTTCCCCCAATTGCTTTTTATTATGTTTTTTTAAAAGAATCCTCTTTCCTTATCGCTGAAACACTGAGAAGGAGGAATTATAGTAGATAAATATGAAGCATGGAGAATCCTTTAAAAATGTTTTTAATAGTAAGTGGGAAAATGAAAAAGAGAGGCTTAGGAAGGAGGGAGAGCATCCAAATGCCAGGGAATTGTTCAATTTCGCTTTTAAAGATGTTAACATTCATTTATACGTCTGCAAGAGACTCCCTTTAAAGAAAAGTTCTATTTGTGTGGGTCTGGTTGCATTTACAAGGAAGAAATTACTTTTTTAGATGATGTTTCCCACAGATAATTCAGAGACCACTGAAATTAAGTATCCCTTTTGTAGATGTCCTTGAGACGCTGCCAGACTTGGGAAAGAGAAAATTGGGAAATGAGGCTATGCCAAAAAGTATTTCTAGCTATAGGACAGAGAGGAAAGGTGCAGCGGGTGGAAAAACCCGAAGTCTGAGAATCCGGATTGCAAAAGAAGACTACCGAGGTCCTGGGAGAAGGGAGAGGAAATGAGGATGAAAACTGAAAGGGGAAGAGGCATGAAATGTTGTCAAATGCCAAAAAACATTTGGAGAGAAGTTGGGAATTGCATTAAGAAAGCCACCGCAAAACTCATTTCAGCCCATTTAGAGATATGTCTCCTGGGAACTGCGAACCCAAGCTGTTTAGCATCAAATTGATCTACTCCATCCCTATCCTAATCAAACAAATCATTCAGTAGTTCCACTGGGTTACACTGGGTTAAAGAAGCGAAATATTAAAAACCTTCAAAATATTAAAACCCCAAAATATTAAAATATTAAAAACCTTCAGGGCCTACTTTTGCCAAATATGTCAGGAAGTGCGTGTGTGTGTGTTCTGAGACACCACTACTGTTAAATTGGCAGAGCTGAGACTTAGGGGATTGGGGGATTATTGCAAAAAGGCCACAAGGCGGGAAGACTATGTTGAGAGCCTGCGAAAGAAGTTTGTGTGGGGACAGTGGATAGTGGACGTATTGAGAAAAACATGGAAAACCGGGAGCTGCCTTGGAATCGGCAAGGCTGGGCGAGAGAAAGCCGGAAAGAAAAATGAGCAGGTGCGGGATGTGGGCAGAGTCGGAGAAGAGTCCGGAGCGCCCGGAGTGGCTCCAGGAACGACGGAGATCCCTTAAGGCTTTTGGGGGCGGTGGGTGCCAACAGAACCCGGTGTCGGGGGTGCGCCCGGGAGCTGCGAGCGCAGCGGAGGTGGGGCACTGGAGGGCGAGGACGCGGGAGGGAGGTAGAGCCGGAGCGGGGAGGGGGTCTCCCAACTAGGCCCGGAGGAGGCAGTGGGGGACCAGGGCGTGGAGAGGGCCTGGCGGCAGCGCGGCAAGAAGCATGGGGCATCCGGTCACTCACTCACCCCGTTGGCTGCAGCCATCTGCACCACGATCTCGGTGGCCGTCTTGCTAAAGTACCTGCCATCGCTGCCCACCACCATGGTGCAGCCCTGGCGGTCGCGCAGGTCGATGGACGACAGCACGCTCTGGATGAAGTTGGGCAGGTAGTTGCGCTGGCCCTCGAAGAGACCGGTGGGCCGCCGCAGTCCCCCGCCGCCGGCCGGCCGCTGGTCCTCGTAGGGCGCGGTGGGCACCGTCAGCACAGGGATGGGGCTCCCCTCCATGGCGCCTCCTGGCCGGTCCTGCTGTGGCTCCCGGAGCCAGAGGAAATCTGCAGCCCGCCGCGGGGGGGGCCCACCAGCCTGGCTGCACGCCGGGACTCCGCCTCGCGCCCGGGCCCCCTCCCCAGCCAGCCGGCGCCCTGTGCCTGCCGGGGGGACCGCCAGCCCCTCCTCTTCGCGCCGCAGCTCGCTGCCTCCCCAGGCAGAGTTTGCCTCCACCTTCCTATAAAGTTTTCTCCCGCCCACCTTCTCTGCTGCCGGTCCGCCAGAGGTGCCCTCAATGTCTTCCCAAGTTGGACTCGCTTTCGGGGTGTCCCAAAAGCCCGATTCCAGGGCCTGCTAACCCGACCCAGGTGACGCTTCCACCAGCACCCGGCCCCAGGCTTCCCCCGCGCTCGCCGCTCTCCGGGGCACACCCTCCGGCAGAAAACAGTCTGCGGGCGGCGAGACTTTGGGCAGAGCCCTGGTTCCTCTCCCGCACCCCGGCCCCTCTCCCGGTCTCCCTGGAAGTGCGCAGCCTACAAGCACCAGTTTCTCTTTTGAACAAGAACAGGGAGGGAGTTGGGAGGGAGCTGAAACCTTTTGCCATCAGCGAGCGAACAGCCCCAGCCAAAAATAACCCTGGAAAGGCGAGCTGAGAATGGTTATCTCCTGCCAGCGCTGAAATCGGAGGCTGGGCGCTGTGTGTGTGTGTGTGTGTGTGTGGTGTGTGTGGTGTGGTGTGCGTGTGTGTGTGTGTGTGTGTACCCTCCCACCACGACCATTTGTTGAAGGGAATCACCACTGTCAGCCTTCAATCCAGCAAGACCCCTTGAGCTGTCCACATTTTCCCCAGCCTCTTCCAAAGCAGCACACTTTCCGGTATGGACAGTTTGTTTGTTGTGGTGGTTGCAACAGCAGCAACGCAGCGAACACATATTTCCCTATTCTTCTCATCCTTCTCAGCCTCCCTACCCAGCTCCCGCCTTAGAAACAGGCTTGTCCTACAGCGTGTTAGTCCACACGATCTGAACTCTGCGCTGGGTTAGTCATTTTCAGTAGGAGTGGATAAAGCCCTTGTTAATGTCCTATCAGGAGTGAATGAACAAAGCCAAGTTAAAGGAGAACTGGGTACCAGGTACTGTGCTAGGTCCCTTTATATGTATCCTTTCATTCTGCTGGAGCTAAAGATTTTCTACCTCCTCCCCATAAAACCCACCTAAAATCCAAAACCAGGAAATTCTCCATAGAAAATAGGAGTGACAAGAGAAAAGATTAACAGGATAAAACCCAAAGCAGGAGGAAAGTTCTATCTCTCATCTGTCTCAAGGAATTTTTGAACCCACCAAGGCTACTATCCCGAAATATCCTGCCACTTCTCCTTTCCCAAATATTGTCCACTTCCTGAGAGTAAGGCTGACTTGCCGCAGGGTTATAAAGTGTTTGATCGCAGTAAGACAACTATAAGTAATAACACATATTGTATACTGTTTTGCAATTGATGAAAGGCTTTGTGTCTGTTTTTTCTTTGAAGGCTGAAGAAAAGAAGAATGGTATTCATGCAGTTCCCATTTTACAGATGAAAACAAGAGGACTTTCTTTGTGAAGTCAAGAAAGTGGTTACGACGGGACTTTCAGCCTGTCCAAATTATATATTGCCCCTCTCCTTTTTATTAATAACATTGAAGTGTGATGGAGAAACCCCTGAAGCCATCAATTGAAACCTGTCGGGACTTTTTAGCCATTCTCTTCAACATAAAGAATGGGGGTTTTTAGAGGGGGTGAGAGGAAGGGGAAAATTTTGTCAAAGAGTACAATGTTTTAGTTGAGATAGGAAGAATATATTTTGTTGTGATCTACGGCACAGCATGGTGACTGTAATTAACAATAAAGTATTATATATTTCAAAATTGCTAAGAATACATTTCACATGTTCTCACCATGAAAAATGATAGGTTTTGAAGATGTGTTAATTCTCCAGATTTAATTATTCCACAATGTATGCATGTATTATAACATCACATTACACCCCAAATACATACAATTTTAATTGTCAATTAACAATTCTTTAAAAGAATAGTGTGAAAAGTTGGGGGAGGTTGTTTTTGGTTTTTATTTTCCCCTCTAACCTGTACTCAGTCTCCAAGAGGCCATTCTCCATAAAGTTCCTGTCACCCAGCTAGAGTACTATGGCACAATCATGACTCACTGTACCCTCTCCCTCCTGGGCTCAAGCAATCCTTCCATCTCAGGCCCTCAAGTATCTAGGACTACAGGTACACACCATCACACCCATTTAATTTTCGTAGTTTTTGTTGGAATGGAGTTTCACCATGTTGCTCAGGCTGGTCTTGAACTTCTCAGCTCAAACGATCCACCAGCTTTGCCCTCCCAAAGTGCTGGGATTACAGGTGTGAGCCACCAAGCCCGGTCCATGAAGTTTCTAACCTTTTATTGGTGTATTTGAGAGTCTTGGCTTAGCACCCAACAGACAGAACCTTAACACTTCTAGGGACCTTTGCACATCTATAACCTGTGGGTTTTTAAGATCTCTTTCTAATGACATTTTATTTTGCAAAGAAGGACAGTTTCATTCCCAGAAGAGAAGGTATGGTAAGTCTTTTGTCCCAGTAAGGAAGACAATGATGCAACCCCTAAGCCTCAGAGATGACCAGAAGCCCTCCAGACCTCCATCTCTCTGCTGCTAGCACCTCCCTCTCTCGATATCAACATCATTCTCTTCTCTCACAGCCCAGCTCCTTCCACAGACTCAGGGACTAGGCACTGGCATCTCAGACTAGATATTAGAGAATTACCATTCAAGAGGAAATCCTCTTCCCTTGGTTCCAATTTCGAGGTTCTCAAAGACTGTAACAAGTCTAGTTTGAAGCAATGTACCCAACAAAATAGCCAGAAAGAACTTCATAGTGAAAGGAAAACAATTCTTCCAAAGTAAAGGGGTGCTAATCCCCTGAGGAAGGAGAGATGGGCCACCAAACAGTAACTGGGCCTCCATGTACTTCACACTCACTGATCAAGGCTTTCTAAAACTATTTTTCTTTTCTCTGAATTTATATAGTACTTTGTATCACTCATAAAGGAATGTCTTATAGGCTGATAACACCTTTCTATTCATGCTTATTCCTAACATTTAAGTTAGGATAATTTTCTAACCTCAGTGTCCTCACTATAAAATGGGAATTATTATAATCCCTACCTCATAAATTGTTGGGAGGATTAAAATACTTAGTAAAGTGCCGACTAACAGAAAGGCATTCAATAAACCTTAGCTATTCATAGTGTCATCATCATTATATTTAGCAATATTGCTAATCTCCAGTATTGTAAGAATTACAGTTTATATTTTTGTTGACCATCACTGCAGCTAAAGGGTCTTTGGGCATAGGTGATATTCCATAAATGTTGCTTGAATTGATCTGTGGCTTTTGACTATGGAAACTCAAAATATATGAGTTTATCTTGAAATGTACCAAAGAGGTTTGCCTGCTAAATAAATCGCTTCAAAGCTGGCCCCAAGTTTAACTGAATTAATTCCAACGAATTTGTCATAATGGTGAAGAAAGGAAACTGAGAGGGCCCCACAGTTGTTTGCTGGTAAAATGAGAAGTTTGGATTACATCAGTGTTTCCCAGTGTATTTTCCTCAGAACATTAGTGCCTCTCAAATCGTGCACAAAGCAAGAGTTTCATGACCAAGTAACTTTTAAAACTCCTGTATACTCTACTCCCATTCTTCACAATGCACACTTTCATATTAAAAGTTCAGAGAGTTCCTCCATAGAAGACCTAAATTAATTAATTATTATTATTACTTTTTTTTTTTTTGAAACGGAGTCTTGCTCTGTAGCCCAGGCTGGAGTGCAATGGCACAATCTCGGCTCACTGCAACCTCTGCCTCCCAGGTTCAAGCAATTCTCCTGCCTCAGCCTCCCAAGTAGCTGGGATTACAGGTGCATGCCACCATGCCCAGCTAATTTTTTGTATTTTTAGTAGAGACGGAGTTTCACCATGTTGGCCAGACTGGTCTTGAACTCCTGACCTTGTGAGCCACCTGTCTCAGCCTCCCAAAGTGCTAGGATTACAGGTGTGAACCACCTCGCCTGGCAATTTTTTTTTTTTTTTTTTGAGACAGAATCTCACTCTGTCATCACCCAGGCTGGAGTGCAGTATCCACCACTCCCCAGCCTAAAATATTTTAACCTGGTGCTTCCCAATCTAAATTCACAGGGACCAGTTTTCTTAGTGAAAGAGAATCAGACTAACTTGCAACAGCTGGTGACACTCCCATGCCCCACTCCTTGTATGTCTTCAGCGGACTAAGTCAGAAATAAATTTTCCTGATTCTCAAGGGCTGGTCACTTCTTTGCACTGAGCTCAGAGCTTCTCTGTAGCATGGGTCACAATGAATGGTAGCCCTGATGGCCAAGAGTAGCCTTTCAGCTTTCTCTGAGCCTCTAGAGAAAGACTGAGGATTCTTGGCATGAAACAGGAGCAACTGATATATCCTTGCTTCCCCTGGGGACTCTCTTCCCCTCACAAAGGCATCAGCCATCATCTCCATGTAGAGAATATACTAGCTGACTCAGCTTGACCAGCCTGTCCCAAAATGAGAATCTGGGTAAAATAAGTGTTAAAACACTTCATTCCTTATCAATGTCTTGTAGATTCACAAAACATATTACCATATTAAAAACTGTGAAGTTCTGCAGGGGAAAAAACCAAACTATTTAACTTTCATCCAACATTTCCAAGGTTTATTTGCCCATGGAGAACTTTTCCAAAACACAAACAGATCAAGGACATTTATATTTCATGAAACACTTTAGATCCCCAGGATCCTCTCCAGTTTCATCATTCTGTGATTTTCTTTTTTATTTATAAGGCATGAAAAGATTAATCTCTGTCAGACTTCCATTTAGAAATTCACCAGAATGTGCAACGGCAGCAGGTAAAATTGCTGAAGGATATTATAAAAATATCCTTCAGTGATTTTTGAGACTTAAACTAAAATATTTATATAACTATGTATTTCAGTTTATATAAGTATATACACACATATGTATATGTGTGCATACCTATATCTATATACATGGCATTATATCCATTTTACAGATGCAGAAACTGAGCTTTAGGGAGGGAAAGCAATTGGGCCAAGACCACGCAGCACACAGGTAATCATTGATAAAGGTGAGAAAGTCGAAGCCTGAGGTGTAAGGACAGAGACAAGTACACAAACATTTACAAGATGCACCTATGACATGTGCCTTTAAATGAATTTCTTGAACATTCATTTAAAGGCCTTACAGTGAAGAGATCTGAGTGGCAGCAAGTTCTGTTGGAATAAGGAGAGCGTCTTCTTCCATACTCCCCTGGCTGACAGGAAAGCACATCTGTTTGGCCCATGGTAGTTATATACTCCCATTGAGTCATGGGCCACGTCTATGCACACAGGAGGTGCTAAAAATATGCTGCTGACTCATTGTCTCTAACAGCAGAAGAAATGCCAAAAGTATAGGACAAGAGGCAGAACAGCACGGGGAAAAATGTCACAGGGCAGTCCTCTAAGGAAGTGCTAGATCCCTCTGAAATCTGTCCCAAACACTTTCTGGTGCTGGGGAAAGTCAATTAAATACTTCAAGCAACCCCATGTGTCATATGAGTATCTCGTAAATGTCTGTGTATTTGTCTCTGTGAACTTACATCTCAGGCTTCAACATCTTGCTTCCCACCCAATCAATGGCTGCGTCGCCTTGGACAACTTGATTTCCCTCTTCAAAGCTCAGTTTCTGCATCTATAAAGTGGACATAATGCTACCTCATGGGGTTTGTGATCACATTTAAAGAGCTAATATGTGGAAATTGCTTGCACAGTGCCTGGCACCTAAAAAGGGCTTAATAAGTGTTTGATGTAACTGTTACGATGATTACTACTATTACTACAATAATAATCATTACTATAATAATAATGATTCTTAGCCTCCGTATTGTCTTTGAGAGTGGGCATGGATTATGACTAAGTAATCCTTCTGGCACAATATCTAGCATTATATCACATACAAATTAGAGAATTCATGTTATTAAAGATGGAAACATATTTTTACTGACCCTTAAATGCTTTGTAAGTAACTACAAAAGAAGTCAATATCCCAACACATGAAACACACACAAAAAATTCAGTTTTGCTGGAGTTTGTTTTTGGAGGTAGCCACGGGATACCTAAAATTTTTTTTTCTTTTCACGGAGACTAGGGGGCTCACTATGTTGGCTGGGCTGATCCCGAAATTCTGGCCTCAAACCATCCTCCCACCTCAGGCTCCCAAAGTGTTGGAATTATAGGCATGAGCCACCACATCCAGCCTATCTAAAATATTGAATGTTGTTAATGAATCTCCTATGCTAAGTGAGATGCTAGTAGGAAAAAAAAAAAATCTCTTGAGGCCAGCATAAGAAGTTGATGGGCAAAACTCATGCAGGCATGTTTTCCTGCCTTCTTATTGGGCCCATCTTTAAAAAGCACTTACATTAATGGCTACCTTGCAAAATTTGTGATTTATTAAAAGCAGATTTTATTTTAATTGCCTTACCTAAAAGTAATAGGCCTTTGATCTGCCAAAGATGAAGATTTAATTTCCAGATGTTCCCCAGAGTACTTGGAAACAGCAATGTAATCGATTATTAAAAACTTGAGAAATATTCTCATCAAAGCTCTTTATTTTATAATACAGCAAAAGAAAAGTTTATTTTCTAAAGGCATCTCTGTACTTTTTTAAATAGTTGAATTTTGTCTCTGAAGCCTCCTAAAAAGAATACAATTTAGATGTTTATTATAGAGGAAATGTATTTTCCATGTTTAGTTTAAATTACATTCCATCAGTCATTTGCAATCTTAACCTACACGGAATTTTTTTGGTAGTTTTTATGTTTGGGCTTTAGGAGGGGAATCTCCAATAATCTCTGTATAAATATTTCTAATCTCTACATAAATATTTTAACATTCCAATGTAATTTTTTAAGCTATTTTATCCAAAAAAATAATGAATTTGCATGACCGAGTGTGAAATAATGTGTTATCAGGACCTCTCAGTTTTGGAGGTTGTACCATCCTCATATTCCTCCAGCCCAGCCCAAGCCTGGCTGAGGTCCTCCTCCTCCATTTATCAGGAACCACCATCCCCAGGGATTCTAGGTGCCCTGCCTAACCAGTGTACTCCATCAGATTTTACCAGTCTTTTGTTCATTCCCTCAGCACAGCTAAGCGAGAGTACACTAATTTGAAAATTAACTCAAGCAAATAGAGAAACAATGTCCCCAACACACTGCATTTTAACGTAGGGTTTTCTGGACACACCGTTTTAACCCAAGAGTTGTGCCAATGGTAGGAGCTCCATCTGCTAAAATATGCCTATCAGCTTCAGAGGGAAATTCATGAACCTCTTGTTTTTATGTTTCACCTTGCACTGTTTCTAAAATTTCCTCTGAAGCCAAAAAGTCAAAGTTCTTTCCCAGCACAGTGGTCACTTTTTATTTATCATTGGATTGATTTTTCTAACTTTCAGTTGGAGCTGAAATCAACCAGGTGGTTCTTATCCAACAGACAGCAGCAAAACTCTTCGTGTATCTGCGTCCCTCTCAAGAAATGTGACTTCCTCGATGGCATCATGCGTGAGAGTAACACAGCTCAGCATTAACATCTCTTCACTACCCTACCAGGTATCCAACATAGGATACTCCTTCCTTTCACCCTTTTCTGACTCTGGCAGATATTAATCACTGGGATTTGGGAACAAGGAAATAGAATTTCTGAGATTCTTGGGAATTCCCAAATTCATATGTTATTCTGTAATTTTCATGACACAAGATTTTGAAAAATAATATGTGACTACAATAATAAGCAGATAATTTTTTCTGTAACAGGATTATATGAAAAGTTTTAATAGTCTTCTGTTTTAAAAAGACATGTTAACAAACGATGATTTATCATTATTATGAGCCAACATTATTGTGACAAGATTATAAAATCCAACAGCATTAATAGAGAAAATGAGGACCAGGCGCGGTGGCTCACGCCTGTAATCCCAGCATTTTGGGAAGCCGAGGCGGGCAGATCATGAGGTCAGGAGATCAAGACCAACCTGGCCAACATGGTGAAACCCCATCTCTACTAAAATACAAAAAAGTAGCCAGGCGTGGTGGCACACACCTGTAGTCCCAGCTACTCGGGAGACTGAGGAAGGGGAATCACTTGAACATGGGAGGTAGATGTTGCAGCGAGCCGAGATCGTGCCTCTGCACTCCAGCCTGGAGACAGAGCGAGACTCTGTCTCAAAAAAAAAAAAAAGAAAAAAAAGAAGTAATAGAGAAAATGTTAAAAAGAAATGAACATTATCACAAAATAAATGCTAAAGAAAAGTCATTTAAAGATTAAAAGGTAACACCACAAATACTTAATGCTTTAATCATTGTTTACCTGAAATTTTTAAACTAATAAGGCATCAGTTGTCCCCTCCAATACTATTTGAATTGAACATAATACTGTGAACTCCTGGAAAGGTGAACAGCACTAGAAAGAAACAATTGTCAAAACTGCCCATTTAAGAGCTTATTTTATTTCCAAAACTTGGCATTTCTTAGAACACCTCTCATAGGATTTGTAAAGCGTATTCTATACCTATGAACACGTTAGTGTTTATTTGCAGAAATGATTCACTGTTAGCAGTGGACAAGGCCATAAATACACGTTTATAACACAGCAACAGATGCAAGAAAGTCTGACTGAGGACCCTTTACTGCTTCTGTCCAGCGCACCTTGATTTCCATCTCCACACGTCAGCGCTTCCTCATCTTGCTTGACTTGAAGTCAGCACATTTCTTCAAGCCAGTAAGATCTCTATTCTCTATACTATTAAGCTGTAATTCTTGCAGGAAAATTAGAATGTTCCTTCCCATTTTTTTAATTTCTCAACTGATTTTTCTCAGAATTCAGGAATCCATAAATATTGAAATACCAGGAGAGAATTTCCAAATGGAAATGCTATTCCCTTAGACCATTTTCAGAAGAAATCGTAGCATTGTGTTATCTTTCTCATCTTCAGTTCTTTTTTCTACAAACTTACAGTTATCGCCTTTTTAAGTGTGCAGCTCACCATTTCCCCTTCTTTGCAAATGGCCCCAGTACAGTGAAATGGGCCCTCAGCTGCTGTATCTTTACTACATAATCCTGCATTTCTGACCATATACAGGGAGGGTGACCCAGGCAAGGACGCCTTACTCAGTGCAGGCAAGGATGCCTTGCTCAACGAGATTTCTCTTTCTGTCTCTAGAATTTCAACACTGGAACCCAGACCATACAGAGTCTGGGAGCCATTGTGGTTTGCCCTACCGATGATGGCAGCAGTGGGTGGTTAATCAACAGCTGCCTGTTGCTGATATCCAGGAGCTGCCTGAACCTGCTCTTTCCCAGTCCTAAGATACCGCGGTATTCTTCGTTAAATCCTTCCATGGTTTAAGCTAGCCAGAATTAGGTTGTTGCTTTCAATCAACAGAATCTTAGCTAATACCTTGTTATTTCCTGGTCCTTGTTCCTTTAATTTTCCAGAAAAAGAAGAGAAAATGGCTTACTGGTTTAAAAAAGGGAAAAACATACCATTTATGCAAAATTTAGAAGCACCCAAAGGTATCTCTGTATAGTTCCTGAGACGCACATAGGTAGGATCAGAATAAAACTTGAACAATGTACCTAGATAATGGTTGTCGCAGTTGCCTTGGTACAGTGGACATCTATATCAAGATCATTATTTCCTTGCTGGGGCAGAGAGAACGTGGGCCAGGAAGAAGCACAAGGTGAGACTCACATTTACAGTAATGCTTGGTTTCCAGGGACCATACAATCCAGTTTGTCTGGAGCTGTTCATCTTAAGTTTGTTATTCCACCATACTTATCAATAGAACCTCCTTTTTCTCTCAAGAGTATCCTACTTTGGATGATAAATTCTATGACTACCCATTACGAACATTTAATAATTATAGAAAACTGCCTCTCTATATTTTTTGTATGTTTGAAACATTTAATAACAAAAATATCTTTAAAGTTGTCACCTACGCAGAATATAGCTGCCAAATGCTGCTACTCTGCTATTCTAACCATGAATCCCTCTGGGGCCACTTCATACAGAACTTGTAAGGATGAAATGAAATAAGCTCTATGAAGTGCCCAACAGTGACCCGCACTGAATAAAATACAGTCACCATGCGGTGGCCTTTCTTTATGTTTACCAAACTCCTGATAAGTTATTCAGGGTTTTTATCTTAATATTTTATATAGATTATACATTCATCTGCTTCAAAATTCAAAAGGTACAAAAGGGTATACAGTTAAAAGTTTCTCAACCCACCCCCATTTATCTCCCTGGAGCAACTGTTTCCAGATTTTTTAATTTCCTTAAAGAATATCCTAGGTATGGAAAAAGAAAGATTATATATTCATACGCATCTGTATACGTGTTTTCCGCTGAGAAGCTCACAAAGTCCCCTTGAAGAGACTGTATTTGTGTTTTTTGAAGAGGGGTATTTGTAACGATGATTATAAATGTTTGTAATCAATTTACAATGGGGGGTATGTTCCAATAAACTTATAATAAAAATATTGTAAGCTGAAAATGCATTTAACTAAACATCACTAATTAAACTACTAACCATCATAGCTTAGCTGGGCCTACCTCAAACACACTCAGAACCCTCATGTTAACCTACAGTTAGGCAAAATCATCTAACACAAAGCCCATTTTATAATAAAATAAGTTTTGAATATCTCTCGTAACATGCTGAATACTATACTGAAAGCGGAAAACAGAATGGTTGTATGGACGCTCCAAGTACAGCTTCTGCTGAATGTGTATCACTTTCAAACTACCTTAAAGTCGAAAAATCGTAAGTCAAAATATTGTTAAGTCAGGGATTATTTGTATTTCTACTTTACATGATGAAATTGAGTCTTGAACAGATGAAGTGATTCGCCCAAGGTATCATACTGGTAGTTAAATAGTGAAACTTGGATTCAAATTCTTCAGTCACTACATATATGGTCCTGAATTTTGAAAAAGAGGAAGAGGAATTAACCTACTAAATTGAAGGCATATTTTAGGCACAGAAGAACCAGGCACCTGCATGTCCCAGCGATTGTGAAAAGCCCACTTGCCCCAAAATACGTCTCCTGGTCATATGAAATTCCACCATTTCAGATTTTTAGCTGGAGATTTAGAGTAATCTGCTCTTTTCCTAGAGCTCTCCTAAAATAGAAATCTTGGAAGACTAAATACATGCTGACATTGGAAAGCTTGTTTTCTCCTCTTTGTAAGGCAAGGTGCTGAAGGAGGGGGGCCCTATGGCTGTGCACGGGCATCCTGGAGGCGTGGGGAGAAGAAACTGAAAGGCAAGCTTGGATGGAACAAAGAATACCTCTCTCAGGATTCTCCCTGGATCCTGCCCTAACTTTGTTCTACTAGATTCAGCCACTGACCTGCTGTCAAAAGACCACAGCCAATCTGACTTATTTTCAACATAGTGATGAATATTGATTTGATCCCTTCATCCAACATTCTCAGCTGGCTCTTTTTTCGACCAATGATATACATTACCAGGAGAGTGTGGGCAGTTAATTCTTCCACACAGGACTTTGGAGTTTCTTAGTTAACCAGAATCACCTACCTTAACATCTGCCAGTTTGTATCCCGAGTCCTGAGCATCACCAGCTCTCTGCAATGCCTCGCCTTTTCAATATAGCATAAAATCAGAAATGAAAGATGAAACATCATAGCCAATATCACAGATATATGAAGGATCATAAGAAACTGCTAGGTATAATTACACACTAGCCAATTGGATCATCTAGAAGAAACAGATAAATTCCTAGATGCATAAAACCTACCAAGACTGACACACGAGGAAATTTAAAAATCTGAACAGACTAATAGCAAGCAAGGAGATTGAATCACTAAGAAAATGTCTCCTATCAATGAAAAACCCAGAACCAGATGGCTTCCCAGATTAATTCTACCAAACATTTCAAGAACTCATTTCAGTCCTCTCAAACTCTTCCAAAAAGTTAAAGTGGAGGGAATACTTCCATACTCATTTTACGAGACCAGCATTACCCTGATCCCAAAGCCAGACAAGAATACTACAAGAAAGGAAAATTACAGGCCAATATCCTTGATCAACATAAAGGCAAAAATCCTCAACAAAATCTTAGCAAACCAAATTCAAAAGCACATTGAAAGAATCATTCACCATGATTGAGTCATGGTTCAACACAAGCAGATCGATACATATAATACGGCATGTTAGAAAAATAAAGCATAGAAACTATATGGCCATCCCCATAGATATAGAAAAAGCTTTTGACAAAATTTAAACCTCTTTCATAAAAAAAAAATGCTCAATGGATTATGTATTAAGGGACTGTATCTCAACAAAATAAAGGCCATATATGACGAACCCATAGATAACACCATAATCAACGGTGAAAAGTTGAGACTTTTCCTCTAACATCAGGAACAAGGCAAGGATGCCCACTGACGCCACTTCTCAGGGTAATTAGGCAAAAGAAAGAAATAAAAGGCATCCTAAGAGGAAAGGAAGATGTGAAATTGTCTCTGCTGGCAACATGATCTTCTTATACATAGAAAACCCTACAAACTTCACTAAAAAAAAAAAAAAAAAAAGGTTAGAACTCACCACAAAGATGGGAACAGTAGACACTGGGGACTCCAAAGTGGGCAGGGAAGGCTGGTGGGAGCCAGGGTTGAAAAACTGTCTATCATGTACTATGTTGACTGCTTGGGCAATGGGATCATTACAAGCCCAAACTTCAGCACCACGCAATATACCTGTGTAAGAAACCTGCGTATCTACCCCATGACTCTAAAACGAAACAGACATTTAAAAACAAACACAAATAAATAAAATTTGAAAACTGCTAGAACTGAACTGATAGGTGAAATCAGTAAAGTTGTAGGATACAAAATCAACATATGGAGCCTTGAATACAGCAACAACCAGCTGTCTGACTTGAAAGTCTCAGAGGCAAGAAAACTGGTATATGAACTCAGAAACAATGAGCTAAGTTGTGTTTACGTCTGAAAGGATATTAAGAGCTTCGTTCATGTTCCATCAGAGCCAATAGAACCAACAGGAAACCTATACCCAACAAACAGAAATGACAAGATGAAGGCAAAGCAGAGGTAAGGGCTTACCTCAGAAAAGGGACGTGATTAGCTCAATATGCAATACAATGTTTGTTCCTGGGCCAAAAATTTGTATAATCATTCAGATATTACTTGCACAACCAGAAAAATCACTCTTTAGAAAAATGTGTTTCCGCATAAGTCTTAGGACTCAGCTATCTATAATAATATGAAAAGACAGTATTTTCGTCCAAAATGAGTATTTTTGTTTGTCTTGGCTTGTTATTCTAATGTCAACAGCCTCTAAATAAAGTGTTGAAGTACACGATATAACCACTTCTTTCTCCATCTTTCCCATTGCTCCCATAGGGGTTCAATTGTGCAATTTCACCGTTAGCAATGCTTTTTGCTGAAATCTGACTTTTCAAAGGGAGAGTATCCAGAAACAGAAGACGTGGATCTGGGAGGCTCTTCCTACTAGAACTGCTGCTTCAGTTTAACTTGAAAAAGCCCACACCCCATTCCTGATGACAAACATCTGAACCACTGGGTCTTCCCACAAGCAAGACCCGGCTATGCCTCCTGCTTACTCTGTTCTGTAAGCAAACCACAGATAGCTCCCTGTGAAGAGGAGCCTGCCAGGAGAGCAACATTCCACCAGACCCTGATTTAGCAAGACATTTCCATATCATCCGCCCAACCAGCTGGAAGTCCTCCACTGCTCTTGTGTAAAAATCTAACTCATCTAGCTGAATTTCCTGATTTAAAAGTCTAATTCATTTCACCAAGTGTGGCAGAAGGAAACCAAGCACACCAGCACTCTTGCCAGAATGCTCCAGACCAAAGCTATTGCATGTGCATTCTGGCAGGGAAAAAAGTGGTCCAAATATGTCATGGAGGGGGTGCCAGCCCAATGTCATCCTCTCACTATTGTCATAGGACCTTGGCTGATGGCATCAGAGGAAAAACAAGTTTATCGATTACATTCAGCCATTAAGCTAACTCCTCCATGAAAAATAATAGTCACTAGCCCAATGTCTCTTATTCAAATAAGCACTGCAAAATATAAAAGAGTCCCAGTTTTTAAATGGGACACATGTTCTCTAAGCGGTGAACCACGTTAGAGATGCACTCTTTACATTGCATAAAGTCCCCCGGAGCCAGGGTAAGGAAGTGCATCTGTTCTTTGGTGTTCTGGGATGAAGGAGAAAGTAAAAAAGGTTGCCAGAAGTGAGTGAGAAGGAACCCATGAGATACAGGAGGTAAATCCATTTGCTGATTGCAATAATAATGGTAATACACAGAGCTATACATACATACATGCGAACTTTCACATTTTTTAAAGAAAGCACTTAAGGTTCACACGTGATCAGCCCTTATAGACTCTCCTGATTAACTGCAAGGCAAATCTTCCCTTCTCCTTTTTTTTCTCCACCATCCTGTGCTCCGTTTCTTGACTTGTTTTTTTTTATGTATAAACGATCAGCTCATATTCCGAAGTATGTAGTCCCCTCCCGCCTCTGCTCTCTCTACACCGTCCATTTACATCGGCAGCTGTCACGCTGCTGGGCATCCTCAAACCCGCCAGTTCCCTTTTATGTTTCAGCAGACAAACATGATGCACTAGGCACCACTGTGAGACTCAAAATGCTTTATTTGATATTTTTTATTGCATCTGAGAGAAATCTCAGGGTTGCAAACCTGAAGGAGTCAGAGTTGTCTCCATGTGTTTCAGTGGGAAGAGTATCGTGTGGAGAAAGAAGTTGATTCTACTCATCAAAAGGAATCATTTTTTTTTATATCAGACCATCCCCCGAATGCATTTATATTACCAAGCGACGGTTCACATGAGGAAAATGGTCAAACAGCACCACCTACAGGAAGAGCTGAAAAATGCAGTGGAGCCGGACTGAGGAAAGAAAAGCAGGCTCAGGCCTGGCTCAGCGGGCTCCGCTCTCCTCGTCTGCCTCCACGGAGAGATTAGGATGACAGTGGCAGTGCACCTAGTATGTCATCGCTCGAAGGGAACGCAGATTCCAGCAAATCGTGGAAAGGAATGTTAATACCATGCTCTGCTAAACAATAGGAAATGACTCCTAGTTGAGACAATGACTTTCATCAGAGGTTCCTGATACCTGAAAAGGCAGCCCAGGGGATCCTGCATTACACCTGGTGTATGTAAATTAAGCAGTTTTTTGCCTTTGTAATCAAGGCCCAAACACACAAAATCGCACTTTAGAAACAGCCTCTTTCGGTTTGTAACTACCTTGCTTTCAGGGTCTCCCGGGCAAAAAGAAATACAACACAAAGACACTTTCTCTTGAGAGATCATATGCAAATTCACTCTGCCCACTTTATTTCCACATGAACCTCTCTATCCTCCTGTTGGGTCCTTCCTGGTTAAAGCGAGATAAATCTCAGCCCTCTGTCTCCAGATGGCAAGTGACAAGAAGGGGGATGCTTGCCTCAGGAAGTCTTCCCCATGCCTCTGCACTCATGTAAGCCTGAGCAGAGAGATACAAGAAATTAGGAATGCATGTTAATTCCCCAGACCCTACAGCTAAAACTGGAAATGTTTTGGGCAGGCGTGGTGGTTCACACCTGTAATCCCAGCACTTTGAGAGCCTGAGATGGGCGGATCACCTGGGGTCAGGAGTTTGAGACCAGCCTGGCCAACATGGCAAAACCCCGTCTCTACTAAAAATACAAAAATTAGCTGGGCATGGTGTTGCACACGTGTAGTCCCAGCTACTCGGGAGGCTGAGGCAGGAGAATCGCTTGAACCTGGGAGACAAAGGTTGCAGTGAGCTGAGATCGCACCACTGCACTCCAGCGTGGGTGACAAAGCAAGACTTCACCTCAAAAAATTAAAAAAAAAAATAGAAAGTTTTTTGTTCATTCATCTGTAAATGCGTGTGGGTAAAAGAGGGCCAGTTTAAGCAACCCTTTTTATTGCCTACATTGTTTAAATTCATCAGACATGAGCTCTTCATTTTGCCTGGACAGACCCAATTCAAGCATTAACAACAGCTGTAACCTCCTCAAATCAAGAAGAGGAATCAGCATTATTGCTAAGTTCAAATAAAGTCTTGTTTTATTTCATTTTTATTTTTTAATGCAGCCATTCCTCTGGGTGCTATCATCAGGTAAGATTATCAGTCCTGATTAGGTAAAGGTATTATTACCAAATGCAATTCTTAAAAATTCAGTGTCTAACTACACCTTTAATAAGCCTTTCTGCCTCCCCTATGTATTCTCCCTTAAACACCCCTTCCCAAATTTAAAATCACAGAAACAAAATTATGATGCCTAAAGAGAGCCTAGCAACTGCCCAATCCTGTAATTTGATGAGTGGGAGTATTAAAGCCCAGAGGAGGTCAAGTCATGTGTTCCCAATGTCTTAGATAAGAAGGAAAATGACCAGCTGGGAAATCCCACTCATGTCAAGGCAGAGGTACAGGGCACAAACTACGGTTGAATTGTGCCACACTTCTACATCCTTCTTTAGGAATCACAGAACATTCTTAAATTGAGTCAGAGTCACTGACTTCTTTCTCAGGCTCATTGAATTCTGTCCTTATGGGCTGCGACAACACATTTTGGTATCATGTTATACCAAGACCATTTATCTAGTTTAAGAAATGAACACAGGGCCAGACGTTGTGGCTCACACCTATAACCCCAGCACTTTGGGAGGCTGAAGCGGGCAGATCACCCGAGGTCAGAAGGTCAAGATCAGCCTGACCAACATAGAGAAACCCTGTCTCTACTAAAAATACAAAATTAGCCGGGCGTGATGGCACATGCCTGTAATCCCAGCTACTCAGGAGGCTGAGGCAGGAAATGGCTTTTGAATCCAGGAGGCAGAGGTTGCGGTGAGCCAAGATCACGCCATTGCACTCCAGCCTGGGAAACAAGAGCGAAACTGTCTCAAAAAAAAAAAGAAAGAAAGAAAGAAAAAGAAAAGAAAGCACAGCTATTAGAGCCCGGCAACTTTCCTCATGTCCCGTAAATTTAGCTTCTCCATTAGGAGCTGTCAGAATGGAGCCTTCTGGCCCCTCTTGATTTTGATTTGTGCCTGAATGAATGATTGTGCTAGGAGAGCTTTCCTAGCTGATAGTGAGCAAAACTTTTTTTCATAATCTATAGAAAAATATTAAATTAGAAGCACAGAGTTATTTCATGACTTTTATCTTCCTGCAATTTTCTTGTGGGCATAAATGATTTGGTTTTGTCCTGCCTACCCCCCATCCCTTTGCCAAGTCACTAAAAGAGTATGCAAAGTAGGTTCTCAAACATTTTTGAATAAATAGTGATCCAAACCGCCCAGTGCATGTTGCCAAATGCCAACCCCATAAATAATGGAACACATCGTCTCAGTCAGCCAGTCAAAATCCAGTGCTACCTATTATTCTAAGCTTTCAGAGCCCTTGGGCATCTGCTTTCTCAGCATTTCCCAAACTTTACTCATTCTCATCCTGCTTTCATAATTTTGCTCTGCCAACTACCTCTACTATTATTTATTTCACATATTTTTAAATAGCCTCATTTTCTAAACTTAAATTCATGCCTTTTAAAAGGAATCTTTATTACTACTATGTATCAAAAGCCAATATTACTTGTTCTAAGTACTCATAACAACATATTCACAACTATTAGAATTTAGTAATGTGCATCCACATAATCTCCAAATTCATGGAGCATCTGCACACACTTTGAGAAATAATTCTACATTACTCACTCAATTTTCTTGACATCACCATGAGGTAGGGCAAACCTTGGGCCCAAAGAATTGAGGTAGGAGTCCAAGCAACGTGCCAGCCAGGTAAAGGCAGTCCTTGGCTGGGAAGTCAGGACTGCCAGCCCCTAAGTTAAAGGTTAATGCTCTTTGCTCTGCCCTCCAGAACCTCTTACCTCCAAGTGTGGTCAGCAGCCCAGACTCAACAGCATGCCCTAGAGACTTGCTAAACATGCAGAAGCTCAGGCCCAAAGCCAGGCCTATGCAAACTGAATCTGCATTTTAACAAGGTCCAGGTAATTCACGTGCACATTAACATTTGAAAAGCCCCGGTCTAGCTCAGCTGTTCTCTAACTTGTCAGCACATTAGAATCATCTGGAGAGATTTTAACAATACTGATGCCTGGGCTTCACCTCCCAGAGAATCTGATTTAAGTGTCTGGGGTTTTCCCTGTGCCTAGGCATTTTTTAAAAACTCCTCAGCTTGTAAAAAGCTGACAGGGCTGGGCCCGGTGGCTCATGCCTATAATCCCACACCTAGTGAGGCCGAGGTGGGCAGATTGCTTGAGCCCAGGAGTTTGAGACTAAACCGTGCTAAAACCCCGTCTCTACAAAAAAAAATACAAAAAGTAGTTGGGCATGGTGGTGGTGCATGCCTGTAGTCCCCCGCTACTCGGGAGGCTGAGGTGGGGGATCGCTTGAACCCAGGAGGTCACAGTCTGATCAACAGAGCAAGATCTTGTCTCCAGGGGAAAAAAAATGCTGGCAGCTTACAAGCTAGGGAGGCTTACAAGTTTTTAAAATGGGGCTAGATTAGTAGTTCCAGAACTTTAGCTCATCAAAACCACCTGGATGGCTTGTTCAACTACAGAGGTCTGGCCCCGGCCCTGGAGTTTCTGGCTGGCTCGGGGTCTGGAACGAGGCCCGAGGATTTGCATTTCTAACAATGACCAGGTGATGCTGATGCTGCGGTCCAGGGACCACATTTTGAGAATCTCTGCTAGATGAACCGGACAAGATCAAAGCTCAAACTTACTCCGAGAACTTTTCTAGGTCCACCTGCAAGTTGTAGTGGAAGTAAGCATCTAAGGGTGAAAAAGGTTTAACTATAAACTATGTAAGGCTTTTACACCTGTGTTCTCATATGTCCACATTTCTCTAATCAACCTAAATAACAAACAGAGAGACTGTCCACAATAAAAAGATAATTTGTTTGGAAGCAGCCTTGCCATGGAAAGAGGCATGGCGGAGTAAACAATGTGCATATTCATGGAGGTAAAGGAAGACAAAGGAAAAAAACGAGGAAGATTATACGATCATTTTGAAATGATTATCCTTGGCTACAGAGATCAATAACAAGGGTGATACCAGTCCCAGGTTGGACAGGCAGTTGTTGGGCAAATATCCTTCAGAAGCATTTTTGTGTAAAGTTGCAATGTGCTTTGTGCAAGATTGTTTTTTGCAGTCATCTGTGATAATTTTTGTTATCAGGCATACAAGCCTGAGAATCCTTCTTTTGCATGGCCTTCACTGGCTCTATTTGTCAGGGTTTTGGTGGGTGTGGGGGGTTCACACTCTCAATGAAAGAACTGCCATAATGTAGGTACCCCACTTTCTTGTTTTGTCTTCATAAAATAACTTTTTCACCAGGACAAAGTCTACACATAAATTGTAAAAATACTCTGGGATGCAGCTCCTGGAAAAGTTTGGAGTCATCCTTGGGGTTCCCGCCCAGGTGGGCAAGCATAGCCACCATGGATAAACACAAAGTGGGGGTGCTCACCAGGGTTCAGTGGCAGGCAGTGGCCCTGGTTCTGATATTTGGCTGAAAACACAGCTCCTCCGTGTCACCATCAGGCAGCCACCCCAAACTGCTTGAGAAGTCCTTGAAGCCAATATTACCACTAGGACAGCAAGTTTGCCTGAAAGTTATTTGCCTTTGCAGCAGATTCATTAAACCAGAACAAAGAGAAGACCAATGACTAAAAGATTCCTCTCCTTTTAAAAATCATACTCTTTAACTTATAGCACATTTTCACTGTCCATCTGGGCAAAGCTGCTCTCTCATGTTGCTTTTTCCCTCTTGTCTGTGATGCTCACACTCACGCTCCCTATCCCATCAGCAACCTCTCTAGTATGTTTCATATGTGTCCTTAAACATTATATCTTGGCCGGGCTTGGTGGCTCATGCCTGTAATCCCAGCACTTTAGGAGACGGAGGTGGGCAGATCACTTGAGCCCAGGAGTTTGAGACAAACAAACAAAAAAAATTGGCTGGATATGGTGGCCTGTGCCTGTAGTCCCAGCTACTTAGGAGGATCACTTGGGCCTGGGAGGTGAAGTCTGCAGTGAGCTGAGATGGCGCCCTGCACTCCAGGCTGAGCAACGGAGTGTGACCCTGTCTTTAAAAAAAAAAAAAACCTCTTTTAATACACATTTTTAGACTGCATTCTAGCCTGGGCAATAGAACAAGAATCCCATTCTCTGTCCCTCTTTCTCTTCCTCTTTCTTTCTCTCTTTCATTCTTTTTTTTCTCTTTCTTTCACTCTTTCTTCTTTTCTCTCTTTTTCTTTCTTTCAAAAAAAATTTTAAAAATTAAAAAAAAAAACTATCTCTGTAGAAATAGGCAAGGCTGTTTTGTATGCAAATGCGGCTTTGAATTACATAATGCCATTACATCAGTAAGCCCCTGTTTTTCTTACAGTTGCACTCAGCGTCATGATTTTAAGACCGGGACGTGTTGCTTTATATTTTACCTCATGAGAAGTCACCTTTACACGTCTGTTTCTCACACTGAAATCAACATGCTTTTGAGTCAGGGTTTAGATTTGAGCGAGGCTGTTTCTTGCAGTTAATCTGCCACCAGATGCATTTATCCCTCTTTAGGACTGTAACGAATTCCTTTCCGCTCTGTTCGCCCATGCTCACTAGCAGACATCACAGGTGTCTTCTTTGAAAAATAAAAAGATTTCATCCCTTGGTTTCCTGACAGCCACCAGCACCCCTTGGCTCTTTTTCATGGAATTTGCACCAAACAGCACAGAGATGGACTCCTCCAAGGCAAATGTCTCTCTAACATCTATGATTTATCCTTCCTTATACAAGATCATTCCAGCCTATAACAAAGTATTTTTAAAAAATATGAAAAGTTACCTCAATCTTGGATTACAGAGTTTCAGATCAAAATGAAAACATAGTAAAACTGCTTATCAGAGAGTTTCCTGTTCTTACTCACCCTTACTCCTTTTGCAGATGTGAGTCATAAATTTAAAACCAAATCCTCTCTCCCGCAAGGTCAGCTCCCACTAACACCCATGAGGAGGGAATTTGGCTCATATAATAACACTTAATTAAAATGTATAATGTCCACATGTACATAGGAGATAAAAAGAATGCTTCTTTGGGCATGTTTCCAGCCTAATCTTTCAAACTACGTGAAGTGTTTCTTAATCTACTATATCCCATAAATAATCAATATAAGATACTAATATTTAAAATACTTTCAATAACTTTCCCAGTCCTCTAGATGAGTACTACACAAGTTTGTAATAATAAAATATTTAAAATAGGTACCATGTATTACGTATTTACAATGTACCAGGCACTGGACTACCTCATTCATATGTTTTCACATTTTAATCCTCATAAGCCAACCACATAGATTTTTATCCTTGTTTTAAAGATAAAAGACCTAAGGCTCAGACATAAATCTTTTTTAAAAAAAATCTTCAATCCCTTTATACAAGATTAGCTCATTCTCACAAGCCAAAAATAAAACCCCACACTCACATATCTCCCCATATAAAGAAATACTCTTTAACTTATTTCTCCCTCCAGAACCCCTCCTCCCTCTTCTTTCCATGTTCAGCCAACGTCTGGAAGGTTCTGTCTATGTTCACTCCTTTGTGTTCCCGCCTCCCTCCTCCCCTCCATTCCTTGCAACCTGGTTGCCTCTCACAGCAGTGAAACAGAAAGCCATTTCCTCAGCTCATAACCAACTCGAACTTTGAAGCACTGTGCACCCTTAGCCGCTGCCTCCTCCTGTTTTCAATTAACTCCCTGCCTTGATTTGCCATCTCTGGCAAATCATTCTCTCCCATCTCTTCATGTCTTTCTGAGCTGCTTCGCCAACTCTTCTTCCTCTGCTGCACTCACACGTCCAGGCAGAGGAGTACAGCTTCTGCCTTGGCCTCATCTCTTAGTTCTGACTGGTGTCCCCGGACCGTCTGGAGCACCCAGACTGGAGCTGGTGTCCTGGGGTTAATTCCCTTCCCCACCTGTGGAGGCTTAGCTCCTGCCCACTAGTGGGGTTCTCACAAGTGCCTGCCTTTTCCTCAAACTCTGCCTCTTCCAGGGTTTCCATAGGCTGGCCATTTATGAGTTGTGTGACCCTGGACCTCAGTGTCCTCCCATAGAAAACAAGGAGCATGAACTAGCTTCATCTCTAGTGTCCTTTCTAAGTGTTACTTTTCTTTCTTTCTTTTTAAACAAGGTCTCACTCTGTCACCCAGGCTGGAGTGCAGTGGCACGATCACGGCTCACTGCAGCCTCAACCTCCTGGGCTCAAGTGACCCTCCTGCCTCCGCCTCCCAACTAGCTGGGACCACAGGCATGCACCACCACTCCTAGCTAACTTTTTTTATTTTTTGTAGAGATGGGGTTACAATGTTTCCCAGGCTAGTCTTGAATTCCTGGGCTCCTAAGAATTTTAACATTTGAGTTTTCTTCCAACAAAGAGGTGATTCCTACATGAAGGAAAATATAACTTGATATAAACATGTATAAACCCTGCTTCCCACTTTAATTAAGCCATAAATTCCTGTGGCAGCTAGGGATGTGAAGAGGCAAGTGAGAAGAGGAAATGCGCATGAGACTCTCAGCTGCGTGGAAATAAACAGGGAGGACTGAAGTGACCCTGTGGTTCCGAAGGTGACTGTTCCTTAGCCTCCTCCTGTCCTTAGACCCAGCTGGACCTTTGCATGCACTGGCTCCCAGGTTGCAGGGGATGCCAGCAGCTCCAACTTGCCTGACTGAAGGAGCCCATGTGGCTTTCCTTGGACTTCCTGCTTGGACAGTGAATCCCTACAAGGCCTGGATCCATTGCCCTCTTCTTCTCCCACCCCACCCAGCATTCTTCTTCATGAGTTTGCTTTCTTCTAACTTTTTTCCTCCACTTTTCATTCAAAAATTGTTGATTAAGCGCCTTTTATGGGCCAGACATTTTCTAGAGTCTGGGGACACCTCAGTGAGCAGAGAGGTACTTGTTCTCACAGATCTTCCATTCTAGAGAGAAAGCTGAATGATGGATAAATAATACAGCAGGAGGTGAGGGGTGCTATAAAGAAGGATGAGCAGGGTAAGCAGGTGGGAAAATGTGCTGCTTTGTCCTCTAGAGACCAGGGAAGCCTCCTCCATTAGGGTGATATTTAACAGACATTCGTAGACACTGAAGTAGTGAGCCATTAGGATGTCTAGCGAAAGAGCATTCTTCCCCAGGCAGAGCACAGCAAGAGCAAAGGCCATGACGAGGACGTGAGCTTAGCCAAGTGAGGAATGCCAAGGGTAGTCTACAGTGCATGGAAGTCTTAACAGATGAGCTTCCCAGGGCCCTTTGACTGCTCCGGAGACCCTGTGCCCCCAACACACAGCCCCAGTCATCTTAATGTGATTATGTTATGGCAATTTGTCCCAAAATTTTCTTTCATCTTGATTTACCTTCTGGTATCCCACCCCGAAAGTAGAAATTTCTGAGGGAGGCTGAGGCACAAGAATCGCTTGAACCCAGGAGGCAGAGGTTGCGGTGAGCCAAGATAGCACCACTGCACTCTAGCCTGGGCGACAGAGTGAGACTCCACCTCAAAAAATGTACATATACATATACGAGTGAGTTTCTGAGGTCCCCGATTTGGCTATGGTCTTCTGGCTCTTGAGCCCTTCAGCCTCATCCCTCCTCTGGCATTTGCTCCTGACCTGTCCCAGAGCCCTTTCAGTGTCTCGTCTAAGCTTTTTTGCTCCCCATGCCTGATGGGATTCGAATGCTTCTTTTCCTACAATGCACACTCACCCCTCAGAACATGCTCTCTTCCAGCCAGGCCAGGTAACAAATCCAGTAAAATCTACCCTGAAGGCAGGAACACTCCCCACCGGCAGACCCATGAGATGGGCATTTCTGCTGAGGAAGAAAAATACGCAAATATCCAGATATAGAAGAGGACCATGAAAGATGCCCAAACCCCTATGGAGAAATGTGGCATTGTCTCCACTTCCTCCCAGATCCACTAAGAGGAGCTTTTCAAAGGACATAATCCCATAAAGACAAAGAAAACTGGAGAAGTATGAGCAGAGGAGAAAAGTCAACAACATTTGAGAAGGTGAAAGTGGATGAGCAGTGAGTGTCCTGGTTAGCCGGAGAATATGAGCTAAAAGAGAACTTTATTACACGGGCCCTATAACAGGAGACTTACAAACACCGCGGAAAATGTCTCCAAATGTGTGTTCTCAAAAGTTGCAGAACCTTTGTTCAGATACTTATCATCAAAATAACTTCCCTTTCAACTCAAACATCTTGATGTCGCCGTCACTGACTACAGTCTCCTTCTGACTCCGTGTCTCACATGGTGGTGCCCTGGGGTGACTGGAGTGCTTTAAACCCCTTTAAACTCCAGTGGCCCACTACCAAAGTCACCCAAATAAATACGTGATGGACGTGAAAATGGTGTGCTGGGTATGCAAGCACTGCCCAAGATAGCTCTCCAGCCCTCCAACCCTCTACACCAATCACCTTCCTAAGCCCCTCACTCTTCCATACAAACTCTGGAGTGACCATTGGGTCTCAGCCACTGGTTCTTCTTAATATTCCTCCTCAAGTTAGCATCACGGCCGCCTTCAAAACTCATTCCCATGCATACCCTGAGCAATCATTTCATCTGGGCCAGAGGTCTGACTCTCAATGGAAGTGGAGGGTATATCAGTAATATTTATTTGTATGGAGGCTTTTTAGGAGTTATATCTAAGATAGTGTGGTCAGAGACATCCCTGCGAGGATTTGCCTTAGTATAAACAGAGTTTAGGAAGGCTAGAGGCCCAGAAAGTTAATACATCCATTAGACGGCCTTCCTGCTGATGCCAGCTAGAAACCCTGGAATGACCCTGACGGCACTGCTGAGTAACAGGAAGCCATGCACATCTTGCTCCAGATGTCTAGAAGTCAGAACTTATATTTATAGGGGGCAAAGTCTTGACTCCAACTTGTCCTGAGTTTATATTGCATGATGTAATAAAAAGACCCAGAGTTTTGAATTTATGGATATGAGTTTGTAGCCCAAATCTACCAATTTACCTGTGTGATCTTGCTTAATCATTCTGGACCTTGATTTCCTCAGCTGCAAAACAGAGGCAATAATAATACTGACCTTGCAGGCTGTGTCTAGGATTTTAAGTAATATATGTCAAAATTTTTCAGGGCAATGCTAATTACACAGGAGCCCCTCAGAAGTGATGCGTATTCTTTTTTTTCTCACTTAGGCGAAAGCTCATTTCACTTCCACATGGAAGTGAGACTCAAGAATACTCAAGGTAGGATAAGGATTTTTGTTTAAAAATACCTTAAAATTATCTGACATCTTTGAATCAGTTTTTTATTTAATTGGGGCCCCACAGTGCTGTGTTCTACAATGGAGAAAAAGAAAAATTTTAAGAGCAGGAGTTATCAACTAACTGCCTTCTCAAAACAGAGTCTATAGTCTCTAAGGAGATGAATTCTTCGTGGGACCAACCAGGATGAATTGCATGCAAAATGTGCTCCAACTGATGGGATAAACCTGTGATTCTCAGGCTTCATATAAAAAGCCCAAACAAGTAATTCAGAATTGCTTGAAATAGGGAATATTTTTAAGAGCTCTCCAGTGATTCTAGTGTATAGCCAAGATGAAGAGACATCAACTTCTTTTTAAACAATGACCTATTGGATGGAGTATAAGGATTATACTCATTTAAATATTTGAAATCTCTTCCAGACACAATCACCTAACTCTCAGCATAGTTTCTGCTAAATCACTTTCTGAGAAGTGGACAACAGTCTAATGCAAGAGCCTGTAGGCCAAAGCCGTGAAGTCCTGACGTGAAGTCCTGCTGCCTAAGCAGAGTTGCCTCAGGTTATCTGAGTGTGTTGAGGCCAAAAGAAGATAACACCAAGCCCAAAAGAAAAGGCAGGTAATCTAAAGTTCCAAAACAGAGACAAGGCAGAAGCAGAGAGAAAATCTGGAAGCAGGGCAGAGGCCAGCTTGACCACAAGACATGAAGATGCAGAATGAAGATGGAATGACTCTTGTGGGCAGCACACACATGCCGTATGAAACGCAGCCTGGCTGGGTGTGGTGGCTCACACCTGTAATCGCAGCACTTTGGGAGGCCAAGGCAAGTGGATCACTTGCACCCTGGAGTTTGAGACCAGCCAAGGCAGCATGGTGAAACCCCATTTCTACCAAAAAAAAAAAAATACAAAAATTTCGCCAGGTATGGTGGCCCAGGCCTGTAGTCTCAGCTACTCAGGAGGCTGAGGTGGGAGGATTGCTTGTTGCAATGAGCTGTGATCACTCCACCGTACTCCAGCCTGGGTGACAGAGTGAAGCTGGAGTGCAGTCTCAAAAAAAAAAAAAATTCAGCCCGCACCACTCCTGCTGGTAGTCTTGCTGTGATATCAGTGCTTCAAGCAGGTGATAACACTATGAAGTTTATTTTTAATTGCTAGGTGTGGTGGTTGTCCTTCTTCAGAGTAAAAATGCACTTCCTTACTCCCTTTGAAGTGAGGTGTGGACCTGTGATTTTGGCCAAGAAAATGTGACTGAAAATGACCTGGACACTTCAAATGGGAGCTTTAAGAGCCAGTGCACAATTTATCACTAATCCTTTTTCTGCTTCAGTCATCATGGAAGCCCGAGTCATATGGAACTCCCAGCAGCCTGGATTGCTGATTAAGAATGTTCCATGTTAGAGCAAAAAAAAAAAATAAGTAGTTGTGTTAAACCACAAAAATTTGGAGGTATTTTCTTATTGCGACATAACTAGTCTCTATTGACTGATACTCCACGGCTTGAGAATACTAATGGGATTTGTCTAGCTCAGAGTTTCACAATTTTGGTAGGATTGACATTTGATGTCAATGATGTTGAATGGCCTAGCCTCTACACGCCAGACACCAGAGCACCCCACCCCAAGTTGAGACCATCAAAAATGCCTCGACAGTATGATTCCACTTATGTGACGTACCTAGAGTAGTCAATATCATGGAGACAGAAAGTCAAATGATGGTTTTCAGGGACCAGGAGAAGAGGGAAATAAGGAGTTAGTGTTTAACAGGTACAGTGTCAGTTTTGTAAAATAAGAAGAGTTCTATGGATGGATGGTGGTGATGGTTGCATAGCAGTGTGAAGGTACTTAGTGCCGCTGGACTGTACACATGAAAATGGTTCCAATGGCTGATTTTGTGTTATGTATTTTGCCACAGTTTTTGAAAATGGAAAAAAAAAAAGTCCCCAGACATTGCCAAACATCTCCGGGAAGGCAAAATCGCCCCTGGTTGGAGAACTAGTGTTCTAGCTATAACAACAACACATTCAATTGTACAATATGTATAAAATCATGGGCTTAGGGCTTAGCCCTGATTTTTGCCATTAAGGGTTAGACTCTCATCTCTCCTAAAATGTTTTTTATCTACTCAGATTTTAGGCCAGGATGCACAGGACAATTGAACAGTTTGATCCAGAAAAAGTCCTGTCTATAGACCCAAAACTGGTGTGATATAAATACACCCTGTAAAAACTCTTATACTGTTTTAAGCTTTCCATTTGATAAACAGAGTACAGTAGAGATTCCACTTGGGATAATTTTTCCTGAAACCTCCTTGTTTTTCATTCTGATTCTATGGCTAAGGGGCCTGGTCTTAAAATGTGCTGAAGCAAAAGAATGGGAAGAGCTGAGGGAGATATCAGAGAGTTTCCAGATGACAGAATTTCAAACCTGCTGGGCAGTCCTCCCCTGAAGAAGAGACAGCTTATACTTTGAATGCATCTTGAGGAGTATTCTCCTTACCTGAGGAATAAATTAAGGCTAACACGGGGGCCTAAATGGTGATTGGCTCCGCTCTTGAGGAATTGACTGCCACGATGGCACGGAGGCAGCGGAGGGCTTCTTAACCCACCTCCCCCACCACCACCCTGCCCAAGTCTCTCGGAGAATCCTCTTTCTATCTCAGTACTGGGCTTACATTCTTATGCTTCAGCCCTTTTCCAGCATGATCCTTCCAGATTGCCACCCTCTAGAAGTGTCCACACAGTGATAGAGGGCGGTGTTACTGCTTTGTGGACACTTCATCTCAGAGTGAGGGGCTGGCTCACAGGATTGCAGGGCTCCTCTTTCTGGCCTTCTAGAACATTCTCCAGGTTGAGGCCAAAACTGCTCCCCTAAAGTCCCATAATAGGCATTGAACAGATTATCCTCCTTTTCTTGGTTCCCATGGCTAGAATCCTTAACTAATCCTCTCCCCACAAAGTAGGGCTGATTTCACAAGCTGTTATTTCAGCTGCTCGCTCCGCCATCTGCTCTTGATTTGCCTGGTGAACATCTCCAGCACGCTCGGAGCTGCGCTGTCACGCTTCGCCCTACTGAGCTTCTGGCCCCCCACCCTCAAACACATCTGCATCTGCACACCCCTCCCACGCCCCAGTTCTGCCCACAGTTGATCCATCCATCTGCGTTCCAGGCCCCAGCCCCTTGGGAGCTTGCGCTATCAATTACTTGCACTTAGTTCAGAATCTTTAGCCTCTCCACGTCCATGGCTCTTTCATTTATTCAATGTAGTAACATGTTTAAACTTCTCCCGTCTTGGAAAAAAATGTCCTACCTTTAACCCTATGTCCCTCTCTAGCTTAAATCAAACTAATCCGTCATCTTCCTTGCCGTATATTTACTCCATGTTCCAGGCTGAACAGTATCCACACAGCTCAAAAATTCATGTTCTTCCTAGTATTCTTAGAAGGTGACTTTCTTTGGAAATCAGGTTGTTGCAGATGTAATTAGCTAGGAGTGGGCCCTTAATCTACTGTGACTGTTGTCCTTTGAAGAAGAGGAGAAGGAGCACAGACAGGCACCCAGGGAGAAGGCCATGTGATGATGGGGGTGGAAACTGGGGTGATGCATCTACAAGCCAAGGAATGTCAGGGCTTGCAGGCAACCCCAGAAGCTACTGGAAAGCCATCTTCAGAGAGAGCGTGGTGCTGCCAACACCTGGTTTTGAACTTCTAGCCTCCAGAACTGTGAGAGAATAAGTTTCTGTTGTTTTGAGACATCTAGTTTCTGGTATTTTGTGACAGCAGACCTAGAAACTGGATATATCCCTTAGATCATCATGATTTTCCTTTTGGTTCCAAGGTTCTGTCATGTATGACCTGTGAGAGCCAAATCCAGTCTTTATGGGCCTTTCTGGAGCACATGCTGCTCATTTACTCCTTGTTGATGCTCCTCTCACACATCCTTCTCTGCCTCCTTCATTGCTTCCTAATCTCACAGTTATCTACTGAATAGTGGAGTCCCTGGGTTCATCACCCCCTCTTCCCACTCTGTACATGCTCCACTGCAATCTCGTCCAGATACCAGCTCTCCTCCCACCCCTATGCTGATGATTCCCCAAGCCCTCTGGCCCAAGCCTCTCTCCTGAGATCGAGTTTTGAGTTTCCCACTGCGTCCTGGACATTTCCACCTACAACTTGTACAAGTACCTCAAAAACTACATGGCTAAAATGGAAGTCATGGTCTAGAAGCCTCCTGTAACCTGCTTTTCCTCCTATAACCTGCAAGTCTATGAGAGGCCTCATGTTCACACAGGGGCATAAGCCAGAGCACCTGGCATCTTCTTGGGCTTCTCCTCTGCACCCTTCACCATGGTCACTGAGGCTAAAGGACTGTGCCCGTAAGGGTTTGGGAATGCATCGTCTGTGTCCCTGCTGCTGCTGCTTTAGCTCAACCTCTCACCACCTCTTGTGACTAGCGGAGACCTCCACTGCACCCTACTTTCACGCTGCTCTGGGAGCACTTTCTTACACCACTTTGTTTTAAGTCACTCCCCTGCTTCAAATGCTTCAGGGGCTCCTGGTCGCCTGCAGGATGATGTCCTTAGCATTCCTTCACTTGGAATAACAACGCCTTGTAGCATCTGGCTTTCAGGAGTTTAGAGTGAAGGCAGTCTGCATTCAACTCCAGGACCTACCATATAATTGCTGTGTGGCCCCGGGCAACCTATTTACTCTCTCTGTGCCTCAGATTCCTCACCTGAAAATGGGGATAATAATAGTTCCTACCTCATAGGGTGGTTGTAATGATCAAATGAGCTAATATGTTCCGAGGACGTGGAACTGTGCCCAGCATGTGATAAGTGGCACTAAATATTAACTGCTGTTACTGTAAGTACTACCTTTCCCCCGCCATGTCCTCCCAGCTTCCCATGTACATTGTTTTCCAGCCAATCAGAATGCTCTCCCATCTTGGAAAAAAAGAAGAAAAAGTCCCACTTGTGTTCTCCTGGCTCTTGGCCTTGACACACACTGTCTGGAATACCTTTCCCACCACTTCTCATCCCACGCTCCCTATGAACAAACTTCGCCTCATCGTCTCTACCGTAAGTGCCCTCCCCTGACGTCAGACATGCTCTTCATTGAGCCTTCCTAAGGCCCTTGTGCTCACCTCTGTTGGAGCACAGATCACACTGCATTATAAAGGACTATCTCCTGTCTCTGCCCATCTTTCAGCGTTTGCCTTATTGATCTTGGTGATGTCAGCATGTGGCACCCAGCTGGACAAAAAAAGCAGGCTCAATAAAGGCTGATAGGAGTAAGTAAAGAATTGTATAAGGCATAAAATAGAGAAGGGGTACAAATACGTCCCAGGCTGCCTGGGCTAGTGCTGGTTTAGTCCATGGTCCTGACATAATTAATAGCAACATCCTCTTTCACTGTCAAAAATATCTCCTTTGGACAATACGTTATAGGGTCACTCTAGGTATTAGAGCTGTGATTTTCACCCTATTAGGCCCAATTTTCTTTTTGTTTAACGGCTATTTTAGAATACCCTATGCACTCTCCTTAAATGGAATTGATAGGCAATCGAAACTGCCAATAACAGAATTTCTAAAAAGTCAATGTAATACCCTAAATAGAATTCTCGATGGAAGATGAAGGAGATTTTTTTTTTAAAGTAGCTTAAACTAAAATTATTTGTGCAGTATTTTTATGTATAAATGCTTAGGTAAGTGACTTACACTTCTGGCCAACATTCAGTAACAGAGACCAAAATTATCTTCTCACCTAAAACAACAAAAACACTGGACAAAATATATGAAACTGTGCCCCTCAAGCAACAAAGGGAATCAATCACTGGAATCAAGCAACAAAGGGCAGTGATCCTCAAGAGGTGAGAAACAAAGGAATTGACCTCCCCATCACCTGTAAGTTTCCAGGCCACAGCACAGGAAGGAAGAATCCAGGTGGAGCTCAGAGATCTCCCTGAGTTGAGAAGACAGAACTATGAGTCTGGGAAGGCCAACGTGGCTAGAATTCATAGGGCAGAATATTGAGGAGGAGAGGGCTGTGCAGAGACAGAGCTCTGGAAATCTGAAGAGAATTCTTACCCTTCTTGACTGTTTAACAGAGTAGTGATCAGAGCATGCAGGTAGGAAAACTGCCTGAGACTAGAAAAAGAATCATCCACAAAGATTAAAGGGATTAGAGGGCTTCCAATGCTCACAGGGGGCCAGAAACAGTCCCTGTTGACATCAGTCAGAATAGAAAATCTCCTAATTCATGAAGATAGAGTACTTTCAAGGGTTCTGCCTCACTAGTGAGCAAAACAACCCTAGACCAAATACTATTCTTATCACCTATCAGAGCTTCAGGGCAAGATCTGGAAGGCTCAGACTTTTCTGAGTAGCTTAACTATGTGACAGAACAAAGCTCAGGAATATTTATAGAAATATAAAAACTGCAAGCAGCCAATGAGGTAAAATTGGTGATCTCTGTCATCTAATCAAAAACCATCAGGGATGTGAAGAGGCAAAAAATATGGCACATAATGAGGATAAAAATCAATATAGGATTAGTAGATAGGATAATACAATTAGCAGATAAGTACACTTGAAGCGTTAATGTAACTGTATGTTATATGTTCCTAAGCTAGAGTAAAGATTGGGCCTTTAAACTATGGAAGATATAGGGGAAAACCCAAACTGAATTTCTAGAAATGAACATTTCAATATGTGAGATGAAAAATATATTGGATGGAATTAACAGCAGATTAGACATTGCAGAAGAAAATACAAGTGAATTTAAAAACATAGCAATAGAAATTAATCAAAATAAAACACATGGAGAAAAAATACTAAAAAACAAAAATAGAGCATCATCAAACTGTGGGAAACCTCTAAGCCACTTAATATAAGTGTATTTGGAATTCCTGGGAGGAGGAGGGACAGAAAAATTACTTAAAGAAATAAAGGTTGAAAACTGTTCAAATGTCCAGGCAAAACTAACCTATAAGGTAAAGAAGTAGTCAGATGTTTACATTTAAACACATAAATCACTATGGAATTGATAGCTACAGATGGAGACCACTGCAGGAGGAGTTATTTCAGTGACTCAAATTTGAATACTATAGGTGCTTTTCTTTCTTGGGTGGGACTGCCTGGTATATTCCAGGATGTTCATCATTCCTAGACCTTACCTAATAAATGTAGTCATAGCTCCCAATCACTGTGCCTGCCCCTTCCCAAAAAATACTCTCTGGAGTGCAGTGCCACTTCTTTGAGAATGATTGGTCTAGAATAGACCAAGGATCCAAAAACTATGGCCTGCTTTTGTATGGTCTGTTACCTAAAAATAGTTTTACATTTTTGAAAACTTGTAAAGGAGAAAGAAAAAGGGGAAGAAGAAAAGGAGGAGAAAAAAGCAGGAAGAGGAGGAGGAGAAGTGGAAGTAGAGAAGAAGCAGAGGAAATAGTAGTAGTAGAAGAAGGAAGCAGGGAGGGAAAGAGGTGGGAGAGGTGGAGAGAAGCAACAGAGACTTTCTATGGTCCATAAAGTCTAAAATAAGATTATGATGACCACTGATTCCAGGGGGGAAATGGACATCATTTGGCCCTTTTCTTTCTTTCTTTTTTTTTCTTTGACAGAGAGAGAGGGTCTCACTCTTTTGCCAAGGCTGGAATGCAGTGGTGTGATGATGGTTTCCTGCAGCCTCAAACTCCTGGGCTCAAGTGATCCTCCTGCCTCAATCTCCCAAGTGGCTAGGACTATAGGTGCATGCCACTGCACCCAGTTAACTTTTTCGTTTTCTTTGTAGAAATGGGGTCTCACCCCAGGCTGGTCTCAAACTCCTGGGCTCAAGCAATCCTCCAGCCTTGGCCTCCCAAGGTGCTGGGATTACAGGCATAAGCCACCGGCCCCTTTCGTCAAGGTGTCTATAACCTAAGGGGGTATTCAATCAGAGAAGCAGAACCACTGTGCATGATACGCAATAAGGACTTTATTATACCAATTAGACTTTATGCAATCGTGGGAGCTGCTGAAGAAGTCTATGGAAGGCTGATGCCTTTGTGTTTGGTGGCCAGAAGTCACTGAAGGTCAACAGGGCCTTCAGTCAGGAAGGAAAGCTGAATATAACGTGGGAGAAAGGAAGGACAAACCAGAACCCATGACAACCAACTAGAATCCACGAAGACAAACTAAAACCCATGTCCGTTTGTCACTACCTCCAATTTTTTGGTGTTAACGATCAGAATAAGAAGATAGCACCCTCTGCCACAGAGCTGTACAGGTGCCTGCCTGGGACTCTGGGAGCTGAAAGATGGGATCAGGTAGAGCTATAGTAGCAAGGGTTCTGGCTGCGGACCCACATCTGCAAGACGGGATGCAGTTCTGCAGCGACCTGTGCCAGGTGGTCGACATGGACCTTTGGAGCATCACGGTTGCTGCTTTGCTTCTGTCTTCCGATTCTTGAGCAAACTTCTCCTTTGGCCAACCTTAATCCAGAGCCATACAGGGAAAGAGATTCTGGGAAACCTGGTTCTGGCTTAACTAAGTTCAGATAATACAAAGCCATCGCAGGGAAAAAAGGCTAGCAATTGTAAAATAATAGGAAAGAATACAAAATGAAACAATAATACATGATTAGTCACATAGGAGAGAGTTCTGAATTTAAATGCTACAGAAATTTGCAGGAAAGTGTGATCAGTGAGATGGTAAGGACGAGGGTAGCTGTCTTAGGGCCAGTGGGATGTGAATGGGGCCAGGAAGGGAGCATAGGATCTTGCCAGAGATGGAGTAGGGTAGGTACCGGAGGCTGATGAAGAACTCGGGGAGACCAGGGCTGGCAAGGCTTGGGCTGGGACAGTAAGAAGATCGGCTGGACCAGAGAACAAGGCTGGAGGCACAATTTCAAAGACTGTGCTGTGAAAAACGTCGTTGACCCTGATATTTCTGGGCCCCATTGTGAAAGGGACGCTTGGAGAGGGTGAATCTAGTGCATGGAGTGCTCGTAGGCCAGCAGCTTGGAGTCTGTGCTCTGAGGAGCTGAAGGTAGAAATGAATATATATTGAATGCCTACAATGAATCGGGCTGTACTGGCGTTTTATGGGTTTTATTTTTTTTAATCTCCTGAGGAAATGGAAAACAAAAGAAGTTTCCCCTTTAGGTGCTGGGCCCCTACAGGCTCAGGGAAAACTGGATGAACAGAGAGGGAAAAAGCAGAGCATGTGCATGCTAGAGCTGAGAAGGGTCAGAGAGGAGGGGTTTCCCGGTGGCAGTGCAGTGGAGAGCCAGCTACATGGCCAGGAAGGCTGTGCACGGTGCCAGCAGCTGCATGGCCAAAGGTTCGCCACACGCAGAAATGGGGTTATTCCAGATTAAGGAAGGGGCACTGGCAGGGGCATTCACAGCAGGCTGAGTGAGCAACTGGGAGACACAAAAGTGTGTACGCAGGAGCGCTGAGGCTAGAAGCAGCAAGGAAGGACGTCTGTCCTCCTTAGTGAAGGAGAGAAACAGGAAAGCAGCAAGCGGCAAGAATATGTCGCCCTATTCCACTTTCTCTCATTGTTTTCACTCTCTTCCAAATTCCTCCTGTCAGGGTCCATTGACTTCAAGTCATACTGACTCCAACGACTCTATCTCCTAGAACCTTTTATGAAAATGTATGGCAAACATACATTTTGCAAAACGACGACAGTTGCATAAAATGCATCCATTCATTCACAGATCTCTATTGAATACCTGCTAGGTGGCAGGCTCCATACTAGGTGCTGAGGTTAGGACAACTAAGACAAAACCCTGCCCAGCGGTGGACACAGATCTGTAACTAAGTTTAACCATTAGGGGAAACAGAGAACTCTATTTAGTCTCTCACTGTCCTTAGCTCTACTCTCTGGGGATCTTACTCCATCATCCCCCAAAACTCACTCAGGATACACACACACACACACACACACCCTCTCTGTCCCCACCCATGCCTTTCTGGTCACTGTCAGGAAATAGAAAAAGTTATTTGCCTGTAGAATGGTGATTACTAGGGACTAGGGGGTTGGCAGGGAGGGTGGAGAGCAGAAGGGAGTTTTTTTGGTGGTTGTTGTTTTTAAATACTTTAAGGTCTGGGATACATGTGCAGAACGTGCAGGTTTGTTACATGGGTATACACATGCCATGGTGCTTGGCTGCACCCATCAACCTGTCATCTACATTAGGTATTTCTCCTAATGCCATCCCTCCTTTTGCCCCCCACCCCACAACAGGCCCTGGTGTGTGATGTTCCCCTCCTTGTGTCCATGTGTTCTCATTGTTCAGAGTTTTGTTTTGTTTTGTTTTGTTTTGTTTTTTAATGGGTATAGAGTTTCAATTTTGCAAGATGAAAAGTTCTGGAGCTCTATTGCAAAAACAATATGAATGTACTTAACACTATTGAACTATATGCTTAAAAAACAATTAAGATGGTAAATTCTATCTTAGGTGCATTTTACCACACACAGACATAAAGTTATTTAGCTATTTCATGTGATACAATATAGTCTCAATTTAGTAAAATTAAAACATCAGTTCTAAGTAATAGTCGAGACTTCAATTTTGTGTAAGGGTTTAGATTTCTTCCCCTGGGACTGGGGCCAGGGGCAGTTCAGAATCAACCTTTGGCAAAGGAGGGCATGAGGGCGTCTCTTCTCTGCTCACCCAGTTCTCCTCCTCCATCTTGCTAATGAGGTTTCTGATCCCTTTCAAAGATAGGGTGTAGGAAAGAGATGGTTCATAGAGTGACTAACTGTCCTGATTTCCTGGAACTGTCATGGCTTTGGCACTGCAAGTCTTATATCTCAGAACACCCCTCCAGTCTCAGGCATACCAGGGCCATAGATCACCCCAGATGAGACAAGGGGAGCAGAAAGTTCTCATTTTACTGATTTGATTGTGTGCTCTAGAAACACTCCCTTTATGGCCTGCAAAGCCTCACCTGAAGTTCCCCTGAGTGGACAAATGAATGTCTATTCCAGTTGGTCACTTTCCCTTCCTTCCACAGCCCTTGGATATCTGGCGGGACACCTCCAGCTTCTTTCTGCTAAGGTCCCCTTACCCCTCCAGGTGGCTTTCTTGGGCAGGGTGCAAAAGAAATTACATGCTTTTCTTGCTGAGATTTATTTGCAGTCCATGAGAAATACTCAGGGAGTCTGGCAAAAATCCAGTGGCACAGCAGCTAAGCCAGCCAGCTAGCCACGCCCTACAATTGAGAGGTCAAGTCATGAGTCCCCGCTGTTTTATCTGCTAACTCCTCCTCAGCCTTCTGGACTCTGCTCAGGTGCTTCTTCTTCTAGGATGTGCGCTCCTGTCCCCACCCTTTCCCACCTGCTCTCCTCACACCATGGGCTGACCCAGCGCAGCATTTCTCACACATCTTAACAGCTGCCTGCTTCCTTGTCTGTATCCAGTCTCCACGACCTAAAAGTGGGGGCTGCATCTGCCCTGATCATCACTGTATCCCTTGCTCCTACCACAGCACTTAATACAGAGTAATTCCTCGATCAATGTTTTCCCGATAAGTGAACAAAAACTAAATCCACACATCAGGTGAAAATTAAGCTGAGCAGAAATGAAGCAACTGATTGATAAAGTACAAGAGAAGGATATACCGGTTACTCTAGGCATGCTGATTCGATTTTAGAGTTGTGGTTATTTCATGTTACTCTGCCAGGCTTCAGTGTCAGGCAAGGGCAATTCTCTGTGTAAGCAGGGACAGCTCTCCTGAAAGGTCCTGTTGGTCCTGGGAGGTGATGGTACATGTGCTTCGTTCCTCACACCAGAAGGCTAAACAACACTAGCAAGAGAGCTGCAGCAGGAAGCTTCTGGCAGGAAAGAAACAGCATGCTCTGTATACCATGCTGGAAATGGTATACAGCAAATAAAGGATGCCCACCATGTGAAGACTGACCAGGATGCAGAGAGAAAGATGTCAGGCAAGATCCCACCCATGCTTAGGGACACAGCGTGTTTATTAGTATCATTAAGTACTAGCTGACATGTAGAGAGCACTGAGCATGTACCAGGCACTGTGCTAAGCACTCCATGTACACTCTTTCGGGTAATCCCCACCATGGCCCTATAAGGTGAAACTTATAAATATCACCATTATATAGATGGGGAAATTGAGGCTTGGTGAGGTTGGTTGCCTGAGGTCACAAAGCTAGTAAGCAGCAGAAAGAGAATGCAAACAAACAGAAATTCCATCTAGATACCCAACTCCTCACCTCCATCTATTTTAGGAAACTAGACTAATCCCCATGGAAACATGAGTCTACATTTTATTTCAACAAATAACAGCTGTTTCCTTACAGTAGGTATTTAAAACATTTTAACAAAAATTTAAAATCTGGCCAGGCACGGAGGCTCACAAAGTGAGCCTAGCACTTTGGGAGGCCTGTAATCCTAGCACTTTGGGAGGCCGAGGCAGGCGGATTACCTGAGGTCAGGAGTTCAAGACCATCCTGGCCAACATAGGGAAACTCCGTCTCTACTAAAAATACAAAAAATTAGCCAGATGCAGTTCCAGCTGCTCGAGGGGCTGAGGCAGGAGAATCACTTGAACCTAAGAGGCAAAATTTGCGGTGAGATGATTTCACACCACTGCACCCCAGCCTGGGTAACAGAGTGAGACTTCATCTCAAAAAAAAAAAGTAAAATCTAAGATTAAAGTTTCAAAGCCATCAAATGTCAAATAAATTATATATTAAAATAGATTTGTATATATTTCACACAGATATGATATACGATGTGATATGAAGTGCTGAATGCAGTGTATCAGAAAATACAAGCGAATAAAAAATACCTGACAGCATTATATAAAACATCAGCTGCTTACCAAATCAGAATTAAATACTTAAGGACTGTGACCTATCAATTAAAGTATTACGAATCCAGCCTTATTTAAAAATCCCTATATGTCTTAGGGGAATAATACTTTTTAAAACAATAATGTTGCTAATTTGAATAATATTTAGATCTAGCTAAACTTAAAGCCTAATATATAAACTACCCTTTTACATGCTTACCAGTGTTACAGACACAATAAATTTTATCATGTATTTTTGGTAATGTGCTAGGAATTGTTTGAGATATAAAGATGAGTAAGATTTGGTTTTTAACCATCTGAGAGATTCCAGATAGTGATGGACACAGAAACCCGTGAAAATAACTGCAGGATGAGAAAGACTAAATTATGGAAGTCCAATGTACCATAGAGCAAATGGACGTGGAAATGGAAATTTTATTTCATGTGCATAGTCATTAAAGAAATAAGCCTAAAAAAGTTAGGTACCTTTGATTTTTATTACTTATTTCTTACACTGAAGTGAACTTTTTTTGGTCCAATCTAATATTGTTCAAATCCTGAATTGCTTTGAGTTATATTAAAATGAATTTTCATGAGCACAGAATTTGTGCTATTACTCTATCTGCCCCTCACCGGATGTTACCACATTTTAGATTTTATGTTCTAAAACACGAAACAATATCAAACATAAAAGTTTTGCCAGGCGCGGTGGCTCACGCCTGTAATCCCAGCACTTTGGGAGGCCGAGGTGGGCAGATCACGAGGTCAAGAGATCAAGACCATCCTGGCCAACACAGTGAAACCCCGTCTCTACTAAAATATAAAAATTAGCTGGGCGTGGTGGCGCGCGTCTGTAGTCCCAGCTACACGGGAGGCTGAGGCAGGAGAATTGCTTGAACCCGGGAGTGAGCCGAGATCGCACCACTGCACTCCAGCCTGGCACCTGGCGACAAAGCAAGACTCTAAGTTTTGACATAAAATGTCTTTGGACCTTCAACTAAAATATCAATGATATAAAAAATTTTATTCTCATTAAAACTAGATTTAAAATTTTCAATGAAATCATTGATTGTTTATATTTTTATAAATATATGGAAAGTAACCTTTTTTTAATTGTAAGACATTACAATTTTAAATTGTATATGCATTTAGAAAAATTTCACATAAGCTTTCCCAAATCCATGCTTGCTCTGATAAAAATTTGTTTTTTCAATAGTTGATTCTTCAAAATATCTTAACTAATCCTTCTCCCTCTAATTATTATTTGCTAATATTATTATATTATTATTTGCTAATATTCAAAAGTCTGAATAAATGACCTTCTCTCTGGGAATATCTTGCAAAAAAAAAAACAAAAAAAACAAAAAAAAACCTATTACCTGCCTCTACCAAGTTCAGAATGTCAAGTTCTTCAAAACAAACAGTCCAATTTATTTCACAAAAATGCAGGGAAAAAGAAAAGAGGAAATCTAAAAGACACGTAATAGACCATATCAACCAAACACAATACATAACCCATATTAGCATTCTAATTCAAACCTGCCAACTACACAAAAAGTTTTTAGATAATTGAGGATATTTAAATATTGCCTGGATAAATTGCTGTTAATGGATTATTTAGCTGTGATAATGGTATTGTGGTTACATTGATAGGAATCTTCTTTTTTTATAAATGGGGTCTTGCTATGTTGCCCAGGCTGGTCTTGAACTCCTGGCCTCAAGTGATCCTCCAGCCTTGGCCTCCCAAAGGGTTGGGATTACAGGTAGGAGTCACTGCACCCAGCTCACTGATGGAATTATTATCTTTTAGAGAAATATTTAAAAATATTTATGAATATAATGATAGAATATCTGGGATTTGATCCAAAATAATTCAGTGGGGAGAGGACTGCCGGAGGATAAAGATGACACAAGGTTGGCCCAGAGGAGAAGTATATAGAGGTTAATTACACTAATCTCTTTAAACTTAAAGAAAATATAAGCATTGTTTGAAATATGACATAATGTATCTTGTGTATCTTAAGATACATATATGTTATAATGTATAAGATACATTATGTATAAGGTTACTATTTAGACAGTAATCAGATGTTAATGTGGAAAGAAATTTCTGAGCATTTTTCCTGAAAGTTGGGGAGGAATGAGAGCCACGACTCCCCCACACTTCCAATAAGATACATAATGTATCTTATGTCATATTTCAAACAATGCTTATATTTTCTTTAAGTTTAAAACTGATACCTTGAATAACAATAATAGTCCCCTTAATTTTAGAAACTACTGGTCATAAATATGTCCTTATATGTAGACATCTATATACATAGCAAAATCACAGTATTTGACAAAAAGGAAATCCCTTAGGCTACGTTTAATCTTATTGTTCTCTTTGCCTGAATTTGGGAATAGAAACTGCTTCACTGGCTAAGTAAATCATAACTGTCCCAAAATATTATTAATTACTGATTTCAATAAACATATCCCTGCGTGCTAAGAACAATTAAGAAAATGAAGTTCATGCTCAGGTAAACCTGACAATGTTAAGGTAGTTGAGTCACAGGTAACTAATATTTAACTGAATTTCATACTGGATTCTCAAATCCTTTTTCTTTTTCTACTCTAATTTGTTCTTTGGATGGGGCAAATTTTGGTATTGTTAGCAATCACCTACATAAGCTCTTTGCAGGTGGTGTATATGGAATCAATGAATGCTTAAAATCCATTAAAATAATTTCAGTGATTACATGAAAAAAAAGTAGCTAGAAAAACTTTTTTGTAGAAATTATGGGAAGGTGACATTAACAATTAGAATAAGGTTACTATTTAGACTGTAATCAGATGTTAAAGTGGAAAGGAATTTCTGAGCATTTTTCCTGAAAGCTGGGGAGGAATGAGAGCCACGACTCCCCCACACTTCCAATAAAGTGTGGTGAAGGACTGGCGCAAATCTTAGAAGCCACCATTTGCTAAATCTCCCCGCCAGCCTTGTTAGTTCTTACTGCAGTTCGATTCCATTATTTTTCTCGTGGTTTCCGCTGTTTCTCTAAATTTTCTAACGACCGTTATTAAGTAAAAATGAAAGGAATGGGGGCCGTGAGATCTAGGCAGCCTGGAGATGAGATTTTGGAATCATCAGCTGCATTCCAATATATAAGCAGATTTTATTCATTTTGGAAACTCAAAGTACACAGAATCGGGACTGTAGAATGTAACCGCCGTACTAGATGGCACCTGCCTGGGACTTGCTGGCACTCGACGGGCCCCTCTGCTTGCAGCCCTCAGCCAGCCGCCGGGGACCCTAGTCCAGCAGTTCCCGGACCTTCACTCCTCTCCAGGGGCCACCACCTCCACCACTCCTGTAGACCAGGACCTTCTGACCTGAGGTTCCGCGAAGGGCTAATCCTTGCTGCAGCCCGCGTCCCCGGACCGCTCGTCTCTTGGACCTTCACCGCAGGCCCGCGCAGCCCAGCTCGTGGGCACGTTTCAGGCTGCTAGGATCCAGCGCGGGGCGACCAAACGGAGAGCGGGATCAAGACTCCGGAGAGGAATTCCGGCTTCGCGGGGCAGCGCAGAGCACCGAGCTGCCCCACTCCACCGCCTTGGGAAGGCGGCTGGGATTAGGAGGTGGCTTCGGGCCCGCAGGGAGTCCAGGGGAGGGGTCCCCGGTACTGCCAACGCCTGGGTTCCTGGGGACCACGAGAGGAAAAAGAACGAAAATCACGCCAGGGAGGAAGCACGCACAGAATGCTCCTTTGTGAAGTGGAGTGCTCTAGGCAGTCGTGGGCCGGCCGAGGCGCGGCCCGTGGGAGTCGGGCGCCGTTCCCACGCTCCGCAGAAGCTTCCAGGAAAACGCACAGCCCGGGTGCCGGGGTCGGGACCAGACCGCGCGCATCTTTCGACGCGGCTGGGTCTCAGAGAGAGAAACGCGCTTCCTGGAGCTAGGGCTCGTGCGCCACAGGCCAGGAGGAAGAATCTGGGTCCCTGGTCCCTGTCAGGCTTCGACCCCTGAGACCCGCGAGAGGCCCAGGCAGGAAAGGGTGGCGTGCGCGCGTGGAGTTAGTGGTTCAGAAAGCAAACCTGTAAGAGTGCTATTGCCTGAGTGTCCTCGGGCGAGTTTTTAAATTTTTCCGAGTTGCCTATTCCTAGTCTGGAAAATGGAGAATTCTACAGTGTCTTCTTCAGTGAGTGCTCTGGGAGTCCTAAAGGAGGATCCCTTGCCTGGCACACCCGGAGCAGCGGGGAAACGGTTGGCCAATATTGTTATTATTGTTATCAGCAGGCAGGAAAGTGTGTGTGTGGGGGTCACTTTTCCCCAGTTTTCCTTCCGTCCCTGTCCCAGCCTCCCCGCGCCTCCCAGCCGTTCGCGCGCGGCTCCAGCTCTTCGGCTCCCCTCCCTGGGTAACTCTAGGCTTGGCTATCAGCCAGTCCTCGAGAAGACGATCCCCAGGGTGGAAGACAACCCTCTACCCTCGACCCTGGACTCTTCGCGCAACTTGCAAGCGCCGTGGTTTTTAAACCCGGCCTCAGGGCTACAGAAGTCCGGGATCTGGGAGGCGTCCGGGAGGTCCGTGCAGAACCACGGGGACCCGGCCGGAGATCCAGAGTATGGCCTCTTGCTCTGTGCCTTCAGGAAGGCGGCCAGTCCTGGTCACCGCGCCACGCACTACGCGCCCCAGGGACGCGCCCATGCCTAGGGGAGCTGCGGCGCCTCCACGACGCCTAGGCTGCCCGGGCAAGTGCTCGGTGTTGTTGGCGGGTTGGTAGGTGCGCCAGGCGACCTTCCGTTCCTCGAGGGCACCCCCTGCGGGTCACACCCGAAGGCCGGATCTCTCCACGCCGCCTCGGTGCTTCCAAACAGGAATTTACTCCGCCACTGAATCGATTATGTTTAAAGATTCATCTTTGGATATGGTTTCATTAGGTAAAAATTAGGAACTGGGAGGCCGGCCCGGGCCGGGGTCTGACCCTCAGTCACCCATGTTCGAATTTTCTTGGCTGTGTTGGTCTTGCCTCTGGTAAGGGAAGGAAGAAAATGAGGGTGCCAAGAGAGCTTAGAGAAAGTCCTTTCCGGGTTCAGCAGCCGGCTTATGGCCTCACTCCCAGGACGTTTCTTGACTGAATAAAAGAACGAAGGTCGGCCCAGAAAGTTTCGCACCAAGGGCAAACGGAAGTTGGAGCTTGAACCGGAGAGAACGTGGCATGAAATAGGAACCCTCTATTATCAGTTTGTTTCCAAACTCTTAAACTGCCCCAGCCCCGCCGAATTTGCTAAAAGTGGTCTATCTTGGACGTTGGCGGTGCTCCGGGGCTGACGACTACCTGTGCAAAGAAGAGGGAAGAATTGGAAGCTGGAGTCAGGGCGGCTACCAAGGGTGGAGCTTGGGAACTTTCTGGAACGTCCTCAAAACCTCTGGAGCCTGGAGGAAATCTCCCGTAGGGGATCTCAAGTAGGGCAAGAGGATGGGAGGGAGAAGAGAAGCCGGAGTAAAAATTGGCCAATTAGACTACTGCAAAAATGTGGGTCTCCATGTTCGTCCTCCCTCCTGAAATAAGAAATTCATAGCTGAGGGTGGGAAGTAGATGGTGGTCGGGGGAGCAACTTTCTCACATTCACAGAGCGGCTTCCCTCCAAGTGGCACGGAATCGGGAACCCTACTCAGGACCGGGGGGAATCGCTGAGTTCCTAGAAATGTGCTTCCTTCCTGGGGAGCAATTCGTGATGGGCGTTCTTGTCTGGTTCCCCACCACCACCCCGGTCCCCTGACTCCAAGTAACACTTAAACCTTTCTAGTTCCAAAGTCCTTTCAGAAATTTTTTAAATAAATAAGTTTTGAAAATTCTAGTGCTTTAAAAGATACATATTGCCTTTTACTTTCTCTGAGTAAATGTTGGCCATTACATTCCAAATTGATGTCAAATGGTTTTCCAGCTTGTTGGGGTGCGGGGGGTGGAAGAAATCAACGTCTTTAGAAAGATGAAAAATAAATGGAGAATATATTTACATGCCTTCCTATTCTTTTCTTCTGGAGGTCTCATAAATAGTAAATTTCCTATTTTAAAAGCCAAGACTTTTTCAACCTCAAATATTTGGAATTTTTAAAGGCCATATTAAAGTGAATTACTTCTGATATGTATGATAAATATGAATTGTGAAAAACAAACAGAAAATAACGTAGGTTTTAAAACAAGCTCCATTTTAGAAAGGGAAGAATGAGACGTAATAGAAAATAAACGACGTAGTGTAGTGACTTAGCATTTTATTTCGTCTATATAACTAGGCTTAATTTTAATACCTTAATTTTAACATTAAAGATGGCACGTCAGTCACACAGATATCAATGTTCTGAAATTAACATCCTACTTACATTACACATCCCTATCAGGAAGACACAGAGGGCGGAAGCATTTTGCACTTAGGAATAATACTTCCAGTTCCAAGGAAGTGAAGAAGGGGGAAGATGTTTGGCGTTGGAGGCTGTGTTTTTGTTTGCTTGTTTGTTTTTCTTTCAATACCAGAACAAAATATCCCACTCACTTTCATAGTCCCCCAGGAAATGTGCAAATCGGGAAAGCCGTGGAAGCCACAAGTGAAGGCAAGAAAAGATGACGCCCTCCGAAGTTTCCGTTCGGGTGATCTTTAGAGCAACGGAATCCAGCTGTTCCTTTCTAACCATTTTGCAGCGAACAGAAGTTTGTGTTTGCTCTGCAGCGCGATTCAGATGCACAGGCCCAGGCTGGGCCGCGAAAGGTGGAGTGAGCAGCTGCGCGTCGCTCCGCCCTCCCACCTAGCTCTTGGAGCGCCCTGCGGAGTTGGCCAGGGAACTGGGCGTGGGTGCTACTTAAAAAGCCGGTGAGGTCCCCTCTCCGCCCAAAAGGACATCCAGCGATGTCAGCCTAGAGCCCTCTGCCACTGCCTGATACCTAAGCAGCGCCGAGGTGGCCGACAGGTTCCCACCCAGCACCGCGCCGTTGGTGGGAGCGCAGCCGTCGGCGCAGACCTCCTCCTCCTGATGCTGCTGCTGTTGCTGCAAAATTGTCCGAGCAGCGGCGGCGGCGGAAACGTGCAGCAAAGGGGCAGCGGTCTGGGGATGCAACAGGCAGGATGGGCGCTGCAGCAGGTGGCAGTAGCTCCATGGGGTGGGGGACAAACTCTGCGCAGCCCCTGTACCGCCTCCCCTGACCCCTTGCATAATACTCTCAATGCTGAAAGAGATGTATCCACCTCCTGGTCGCGACGCGGGACCTTTGCCCTCCTCCCAAGGCTGGGGACCTAGCGAGGGCTGCAGAGCCGGAAGGGTGCCAGGGGTCACCAGGTCCGCGACTTCTGCTTTCCCCGGTGCCTCGGCATAGGCGGGGGCTGAGAGCAGTAGGTAGCGAAGAGGATGCGGGTGCAGCAGAGCGCACGGCGGTCTCCCAGGGGCGGCGGTGGCGTAGGCACCCGGGACAGGCTGCGGCGGGGCAGGGGCCCCAAGCAGAAGGCCCGGGTCGGGGTTGTGCAGGGCGGCCGGAGCAGCGGGTAGAGGGAAGGGGTGGGGTAGGTCGTGGGCTCCCGAGGTCGGTTGGTGGCGCTTGAAACGCTTTCTGCGCCGGAGAAAGCTGCCATTGTCGAACATGTCCTGGGAGGCGGGGTCCAAGCTCCAGTAGTTGCCCTTGCCTGGGTGGCCCGGCTCGCGGGGGATCTTGACGAAGCAGTCGTTCAGCGAGAGGTTGTGGCGGATGCTGTTCTGCCAGGCGGGGAACTTGCGGCGGTAGTAGGGGAAGCGGCCGCTGATGAAGGCGCAGATGTCGCTGAGCGTGAGGCGCTTGTGCGGGCTCTGCAGGATGGCCATGGTGATGAGCGCGATGTAGGAGTAAGGCGGCTTTGCCGGCTGCGGGGCGTCTCCAGAGGCCGCTGCATACCTCGACGATATCCTGAACTTGGTGCCAAAGTCCGAGGGGTCGCTCGGGCCGCCGCCGCCCTCGTCGTGCTCTCTGGGAAGCGCACCCCCACCCCGCCGCGCCACCTGCAGCCCCGACTGGGGCTGCTGCTCTAGGAACTGCTGGCTTGCCTCCTCCTCCTCGTCTTCCACCTCGTCTTCATCTACCTCCTCTCCCAGGACATTGATTTTACCGTTTTCCCCATCGGAGTCCCGGAGGCTGCGCTGCAGTGTGGAGCGAAGGCGCTCAGCTCTTGGCAAGTTCATGGAGGAGCAGGTTCTTCAGTCGCAGGGGATGTGGCGGCCGATCACCTGGCGTGGGGTGGGCTGGGCTGGAAGCCTGGGATCAATGTTGCAAGAAGCAAGAACACTAGTGGTTAAGCTTTGGGATGCTTTCGTCTGCTTGTTTCTACTCCTTTCCAACAACGTCCAGCCAAGTATGCACGTTGCCTTTTATAAAAGCTTCTTCAAGACCATGTGTGGTGGACTCCCCCTTTATAATCCTTCTTCCCCTACCTTGGAGCGGGGCCACTTCCTCCTGACGCAGTCCAATGATGAGGGTCTGCTGGGCAAATGCCCGACCTGATAAAAGCCCAGCCCCCTCCTCCTTGCTCCCACCTGTCACCAAGGAAGATGCTCCACTCGTCCAGCGCAGCCAGCTAGTTGGCCGGGCTTTGCATGGGTTCTGTTAAGGCGCAATTAAAACCGCGCAAATAAAAACGAGGTAGGAAAGATACTCAACAATCCATGAGCACTTAGCCATGCAGCTTTCTCTCCCGGGGAAAAGAAATGGCGGCTGGGCAGGCAGGAGGCCGGGAGGCTGAAATGTACACTGTGGTTTGTAAAGGAATGTGTAGCCGTAAAAGTACGTTTTTCGTGTTTCACAGCTGGGTAATTACCCATTTTCTTTGGTAGAGTCTGTCCTTATCCAGAATGGTGAGCTGAATTATATTTAAGGTTCTGACAACATTCCCAAGCTGAATGGGGGTTTGGGAGGGGGGGTTGTTGCTCTGCCCCTTTTACCTTTTCCTCTCCTCCCTAAGATGCTCTCAAATTTTCAGAAAAGGTTGAAATGTCCTAGCACTAAGTTGTGGAAGTTCATTTAGGGAAGACAGGAGAGCTCACGTGGAGTCCTCTGTCCCCTTACAGCAATGGTTCTCCAACTTCCTTGAATATTTAACTACAGTAAAATATGCATTTTATACCACAATCTTGCACATACAGACATACGTATCTAAGATGGGTTTCACAAAACAATATAATTACACTATAGTGATCGCTGATATTTCTTTTAAAAAAAATGGTCATAACCAACTAAATTGATTTCACATGTACCAGTATGGGCCCAGTCTGAAAAAATGCTGTTCTTACAAAAGGGCTCCACATAGAAAAGATATATCCAGTCTATAGTGGCTTCTCTCTCCCTTCCTTCCTTCCTTTCTAATCATTTCATTTTTACAGACTAGGTCTGTGTTGCCCAGGCTGGCTTTGAATTCCTGGGCTCAAGTGATCCTCCAGCCTCAGTCTCCTGAGTAGGTAGGACTGCAGGTACACACTACTCTGCCTGGTTCTGGCTCTTCCTTCATTCTGTCAGCAGTGCCAACATTAAGTGCTTTTACTGTAATGATGAAACTAGGAACTTCAATGAGGCAAGAAGAGACTGCAGTGTTGCCTTTAAATCAGTGGGTTCTCATTCACTGTCTGCACTGGGGAGGGGTGATATGGCAGCAGAATTGTTCAACTTACTCAACGTCCTTAGAAGTAACACTATTTTTAGATTGGCTTCATTTAAATTAGCTCAGAGTCTAAAGTAGCACTACAGAGGAATAAAACTTAATATTTGTTATATAAATTAGAATCTTATTAGAGTACTAAGTAAGATACTATGTCACAGCATATATTCATAATTTAAAACCTACCTACTTGCGAAAAATTTGGGGTGACATCTAATAAAAATGCAGCACAAAATATGCCATTGATTGTCACATAGTGTCTATAATTATGATAATGAATGTTCAGTGAGAAATCAGAAGCCAACTACAAAGGCAAAATATAACAAAAAATAGCTTAAAGTAGCTAGTGCCTTCAGGATAAAATCTGGAAAACAGCTTTCTTGCAAATCTTCTTTTAAAACTTTGTCTTCTCTGCTCCTGAAGTTTTTACCCTTTAAGACTCCTCAGTTTATATGCAGCTTGGAGGACAAATAACAGGCAGGTCTGAGCCTAACAGATTTGTTTGAATCCCAAATTTACCAATGACTACTTGTGTGACCTACTACCCTAAGCTCCAGGAGGGCCAGGACAGGTGTCCATAATCCCAGATGCCTCCTCCCCAGCCCTCTGCCGGTGAGGCACATTTCCTCCATCAGCATAGGAATTGGATGACCTGTGATAGGAAGCATTGCTAAGTTTTTCTAGCCCCAACTTCTACAGGGATTGGAGTTATTTGAAAATGAAAGGAGAAAAATAAGTAGGTACTCAAAACACAAAACCCACATTGATGGGGATATGACAAAGGGGGACCAGGAGAAAACTGAAAGAGTTCTCAATGGTCAAAGCTGAGATACTTTGAGTAACAAAATATAGAATTAAAATGTAACCCAAAGTATAAAATATTCATGTGTCCACACTGATAAACATAAATGATTGAATCAATAAACAAGGGGAAAGAGACAACTCTCCCTTGAGGAAGAATTTCGATTAATTATGTAGCCACTCCACTCCCAAAAAAGTAGACTACAACTCCCCATTCCTTTAGTGTGGGCAGGACATAGTGATTTCCTTCCAAGTGCATATGAAAAAGGTGTGGGGGGGAAGTAACTTTACAGTGGAGAAACCTGACAAACACCACTTCAGCCTGACAAACACCGCTTCAGGTGATCATGTCGTCAATGTCAACATCAATAGTCATAAATCATGGTAATAGCATATACCTTTGGTATGATGTGATGAAAACGGTACTCTGTGATTTTTCTCCCAAAACCCCTAATCATGAGGAAAACATCCAATTCCAACACAGGAGCATCTTGCACACCTGACCAACACGCCTCAAAACTGTCAAGTTCATCAAAACAAGGAGATTCTAACAGACCGTCACAGCCAAGAGGGGTCTAAGGATGCATGACTATTAAATGCAACATGGTATCCTAAATGAGATTCTGGAACACAAAAATGATATTAGGTTAAAAACAGGATATCTGAATAAACTGTGGGCTTTCATAATAATGTGTCAATATTAGTTCAATAATTGTAACATGAATGTCCCATATTATTATTTTCTTAGTGTGTGTAGGGGGGAATAGATGGGAACCCAGCACTATCTGCTCAGTTTTTCTGTAAATCTAAAACTGTTCTAAAAATACATTCTATTAATTTAAAAAATTAAACATGGGTGGGGAAGGACCTAACAGCGCAGAAGAAGACACTCAAGTGTCCATCTGATGATGAATGGATAAACAAAATGAGGTATATCCATATAATGAAATTTTTTCAGCAATAACAGTGAAGTACTGACACATGTCACAACATGGATCAATCTTGAAAACACTGTGCTATATGAAGGGAGTCTAAATAGACAAATCTATATATAGAGAAAGTAGAGTGGGGATGGGGGCAGGGGAAAACAGCAAGTGACTGCTAAGAGATTCAGGGTTTCTTTTTGAGGTGATGCAAATGTTCTGGAATTAGACATTGGTCATAGTTGCATACAGTAGATAGACTCAACAGTGGATACACTAAAAATCATGAGTTGTACCCCTTAAAAATGATAAATTTTATGGTATGTGAATTATATCTAAATAAAGTTGTTATACCAAATATATCAATGTAAAAACAAAGAGCTGTCGCAATGAAAAGTAAGTTGAATGCTTTGGAAAGACTCCATAATGGCACATTACTCTAAACAAGAAAAAACATGAAAGGAACCCTTACTGTCCTATCCCATCAATTCCATAGTGTTGCCTTAAGAATCAAGTCTTATTTTGTAGCTCCTGCAACATTTAACACAGGGCCTCGTGCATAGTGGGCACTCAATAATGTCTGGTGGTTACTTCTACGGTTGAATAGTTGTTTTGTTTTGTTTTTTTGTTTTTCAGAACAAACATATCAGGGGTTCATAAGATGTCATCTGGTTTGAAAAACAAACCTTTCTAAATTAATCTACAAGAAGGATGTTGATGTCTTGTTTCTATTTCAGCCTAAAAATTAAACACCATTTGGTCATCAGAGTTAAAGCTAAGGTTGATTCTAATATTAAGACACATTCTGAGAACTCTACCATATCTCTCTTCATTAAAGCAGGGTGAATTTCCAGACATTTGAAGGTAGAATTCACTTTTTTCCCATATCAACTGTACTGATGTATACATTTCTAACACTGGGAAAGTCATTTCAAAGCAATTTAAAAGTAAACTTTCCCTACCTATACCAGTAATCCAAAGGAAACAATTATTCAATTTGCAGAAAGCAGCTAAGCCCATAATGTTACAAAGTGTGGATCACTATTGCTTTAAAATATTGCTTTTAGCTTTATTTTGTTGATAATTGCCTTCAAAATTCACCATCTAGGGATTATAGACTCTAGGAAAAAAGATATTTTTGCTTATTCTCAATTTTTACCCACAAATCTGTAAGAAGACTAAGCAATCAAAATACTATATATCTGTTTGAAGCAAGCAATCAGAAAAAGAACTCTGGGTAGCAAGAAAGGAAGATAATTAAAAGCCCTTCGGGTGCCAAGTCTGCTTAGGAGTAACAAGAGAAAATGAGCTATTTGGAGGGTCTTTTCTAACTAACACATTATTGATAGCTGCTGAGAGAGAGAAAACTGAAAGGTATCAAGCTCTTTTACCAAAGTGACCCTTTCAATCACCTGGTCTTCCCCAGCGCCTTGTGCTAACACTCCCTACAGCTATCTTAAACTCAGTGCCAATTTTCTTGCCCCTTTCACTCACAGCTGGAGAAAGCCTCAGAAAGACCCATTTGTTTTAAGGTATGCAGAAGTTTGAATTGCACATCAATCCTTGCTGGAAAAGGGAAATCCACATTCGTTGAGACTCTGTATTCGGGGTGCCTTAAATTTAATTGCTGGAACAATTCAGAGAGATGTGCATTTGTTATCTCCATTTTATGAATAGGGAAGCAAAGACGCACAGAGATTTAATAATTTATCTTGTATCCCTCAGTAAACTATAAAGTTTTAGATGAAACCTTGATCATCATCATCATCATCATCATATCCTGCAAGTCTTCTATAGCAAGCAAAATAATGGCCCACATTATTGTCATGATTCCATTATAAAAATAAACCTTCTTGTCAGGATATCTATATTAAGTTCCAAAGTCTCCTGAAAGTACAGGTTAAATAAACTATGGCTATGATCATTGGAAAATACTTCATTTTGAAAAAGATAAGAATAATGAACAGTACAATGCACACTAAAATATATGTAAACAACATTAAAAATACAGTTTAAAAACCAAAATAAAACAGTGAGATCCTGATTGGCAAGAGTTAAAATGTGCTAGTTGGGCTTGGAAAAACAGGTATTTTCCTACACTACTATATGAAGGCTAAAGGTTCAGTTGTCTGGAATGGCCATTCATCAGTATCTATTAAAAATCTTAAATGTGCATATTTTAGAAGCTGGTGCTTTCACTTTTATGTATCTACCTATTCTAGAGAAACATTCACACCTAAGAACAAAGAGGCACATACAAGGTTCACTGAAGCACTATTCAAAATTTCAAAAACAGATACAACTGGTTGATCTGCCACAGCAATCACGCTCACATCACTTCCCCAGCTAAAAATCCCTCAGTCACTTCCCAGGGCATCAATAATAATCCAAATGTTTACTCTGTCCTACCAGGAGCAAGAAACCTGGCCCTGGCTCGTAACTCCAATTTCATCTCACATCCTCACTTTCTAACCCTCCATCACCTTTGCCTTCTTCCTGGTCTCCCAACACACTATGCTGGTGCCCAACTAAAGGGCCTTTGCCCTGTGTGCTCCCTCTGTGTAGAGCCTCCTCCCCTACTTTGTATGAATTACTACTTCTTTTAATTCTGTTATCAACTTAACAGTCACCTCTCCTTAGAGAGGCCTTCCATGACCACTCCATCTAAAGTTGATCTTTATTTTTATTAGCCAGATTAAAGCTACCTTCTATTTTTTCATTTATGTATGTCCCTCCACCAGAATGTAAGCAATATGAGAAGTTGGCCTTTATCTGTTGTGTGCAGTTTCACCCCCAGAACTAATATGAAGGCAAATGAAGCTCTCAATAAATGGTTTTAATACGATGAATGTATTCTATGCTAAACTACAAATTTTCACTCAGTAAAGAGTAAGATGGATTTATATGTACTATCATGAAAAGACCTAACAGTTAAGTTTGTTTTGTTTTTGAAAGAAACTGAATTATAATACATTTTAAAAATGTTTTAAAACACATACATATTATAAAATTAAAACCTTCCCTTGAAGATCTCTATGGCAAGCTTCTTTGTTTCCTGAAGCAGCAGCCTAAACTACAGCTCTGATTATTGAAAAATAATTCACTCTGGGAAACATGATGTGAAAGTGAAAAAGAAATGTCTTAAAGGACAGAACATTGGCTTAGTCCTAAAAAGTGATGGGAATCATTTTTACAACAAAAATATATTTATGCAATACTTGTATAATTAAAAATATTTAAAGATTAATTTAATACATTTAAAAGCAAGCTTGTCCATCCTTCGGCCCACACGTGGCCCAGGATGGCTTTGAACATGGCCCAATACAAATTTGTAAACTTTCTTAAAACATTATGAAATGTTTTTGTGATTTTTTTTTAGCTCATCAGCTATTATTAGTGTTAGTGTATTTTATGTATAGCCCAAGACAATTCTTCTTCTTCCAGTGTGGCCCAGGAAAGTCAAAAGATTGGACACCCCTGTTTTAAAGGAAAAACAAATATATTTATCAGTTTTATAAATACAGGTTTTCAGGAGCACAGATTAATATCATATCAAATATTTTTCCTACAAGAGGACAACTACTTATAAGCTCCTTTTCATGGTCTAGAACAACAGTTCTAGACACTTACTGGTTTGCCAAAGAATATTAAGTATTGTTGTGACTATAGTTAATTATAAAACAAATTTATCCCAGCAGTTTGGGAGGCTGAAGCAGGTGGATCACCTGAGGTCAGGAGTTTGAGATGAGCCTGCCCAACATGGCAAAACCCTGTCTCTACTAAAAATACAAAAAATTAGACAGGCGTGGTGGCAGGCGCCTGTAATCCCTACTCGAGAATCTGAGGCAGGAGAATCACTTGAACTGGGAGGCAGAGGTTGCAGTGACCCAAGATTGTGCCACTGCACTCCAGCCTGGGTGACAAGAGTGAAACTCAGTCTCAAAAAAAGAAAAAAAATTTAACTTGTTAGCAAGAAGAAAGCATTTACCTAGGCTCTGCTATGTGCCAGGGGCCGAGCTGGGTGCATTACAAACCTATTTAATCCTTGAATGGTTGTTACTATCATTACCCCTTTAGAAGTAAGGAAAGTAATCTCAGGTAGAGTAAATATAATACTTTGCCCAATTTTACACAGCTAAGAAGCAGAAAAGCTGGAATTAAAGCCCAGATCTTACTCGAAAATCAGCTGGCTTTCTATTGAGCAATTTGCTGCCACAAAATAAGTGTATTCTCTCAACCATGAATTAAGAGAATGGATTCAGGAGACAATTTTATGTATACACATAAGTTATATTAAAAAGCTATAGAATAGAGAGGAAGGAAGATCAGAATTAGCAATCTCACTGGTAGGCCCAAAAGAAAACAAGAATACCCAAACTGAGATAATTTAATCAATTAGCCTTCTGCTTCTGACCACTACAACCATTTAAAATACACAAATGTAACTCCTTTATTTAAAATTCTGGGGGAAAAAGTTCCAAAAGCAATTTTAATAGCCTTCTCTGATATTTACCAACCATTAGCTTAGAAAAGTACTCCTTAAATTCCATCTATGCTTTCCTCTTACAATGTGGGTATAGTTATGCGGCCTTTAATAGAAATAGGAGAAAGTGAGCCATTGTATACACATCACACCAACCATTTATATAAAGATTATGGCCAGGTGTCGTTGCTCATACCTGTAATCCCAGCATTTTGGGAGGCCATGCTGAAAGGACAGTTTGAGGCCAGGAGTTTGAGGCCAGTCTAGGCAACACAGAAAGACCCCATCTCTATAAAAGTTTTTTTAAAAATTAGCCAGGTATGATAGCATGTGCCTGTAGTCCTAGCTAACGGGGAGGCAAGTTGGGAGGACTACTTGAGCCCAGCAGTTGATGCTGCAGTGAGCTATGATCATGCCACTGAACTCTAGCCTGGGCAATAGAATAAGACCCTATCTCTAAAAAAAAAAAAAAAAAAAAAAATACAAAATTTTGAAAAATATTGTTAAACTATAAAAAGTTATTATGTAACTTAGCTAAAGATTATAGCTTTGAAGACATGTACTTCATCACTTTTTAGCTTCTACTGAAAACTAAAGAAGTTCAAAAACCAAGATGAATTTAATACCAGTAGTAAAATCTACTTAAAACTAAAAACTCTACAATTGAAATATTCTAAATACATTACAAAATAAATGGCTGAAGTTTCATTATGCTGACTATCAATAAGGCTTAGCATTAAGAATAAGAGATAGGGAGAGATCCAAGATGGCGGATTAGCAACAGCTCAGGAATGTAGCTCCCAGTGAAAGCGCAGAGAGCGAGTGGACGCCGCACTTTCAGACGAATTTTTGTTGCCCACAGGCTGGGAGATTCCCAGGGGAGGAGCCACATGGGTCGCCAGAGCGACTTTTTTGGCTGGCGCGGCTGTTTTGCCGGCGCCCTGGCGTGGCGCTTCTCAGTGCAGAGTATACGAGACAGGGTGCCCTGTGAGTCAGGCCCGGCTAGTCCCATCCCCACAAGAACAGCAATTGGAAACGCCGAGAACTTAGTTTCACAGCAAGCACAGCCAAACTGGGAAGGTCCAGCTCTGTGGGGAAGGGGCGTCCGCCAAAGGAAAACTAAGAAACAGAAAAAACTTCATCACCAGACGGAGAGAGATCCAAGATGGCCAATTAGCAACAGCTCAGGATTGTAGCTCCCAGTGAAAG